>LFYR01000955.1:0-48236 GCA_001185155.1 Zostera marina | reverse complement strand
TGTTGGAGAATCTTATCTTTGTATAAATTCAAACTTGAATAGTGTTTTGTCCCCTTGGAATATTATACCTTGAATAAAGTGTCAAAAGATAATAATAATAATATTCAAGGTAAAAATGCAATTATTCCAAATAATAATATTCAAGGTGAAGATGCAATTATTCCAAATAATAATATTCAAGGTGAAGATGCAATTATTCCAAATAATAATATTCAAGGTGAAAATGCAATTCTCCCAATTTGACTTTTAACTTTGACTTTTAACTTTGACTTAAACCCTTAACTCAAATGATTAATTAATTAACTAGAGTTAGGTTTAATATCGATTGACTTATTTAACCCCTATTGATTAATAGTGTAATTAGGGTTTAAATTGACATGATTAAAATATAATCCTATGTCGACAATTTTGAGTTGCTGAAATGCCTCGTCACACTCTGTAGTCCATGTTATTGTCCCTTTTTGACTAGTTTTTAGCAGTTGGAAAAAGGGTTTGCACTTGTCTGCTGTTTTGGAAATGAACCGACTTAAGGCATTGATTTTTCCATTCAGCTTTTGTACCTCCTTTATTGTTCGAGGTGGTGTTGTTTCTAGTATCGCTGCTATTTTATCTGGATTTGATTTTATTCCTTTCTGCCCTACATAGAATCCAAGAAATTTTCCTTCTTGTACTCCGAAACTGCATTTGGCAGGGTTTAACCTCATCCCGTAATTCTGCAGAGTTTTCAGGGTTTCTTTCAGATCATTTGAGTGTTCATCTGCTTTTTTGGATTTCACCAGAATGTCATCTACATATGCCAGGACATTTCTTCCTTCCTGCTTTTTGAAAACCTTGTCCATCAGCCTTTGGAAGGTTGCTCCTGCATTTCGTAGGCCGAAAGGCATGACTTTGTAGCAATATGTCCCCCATTCTGTGATGAATGATGTGGCCTCTTCATCATCTTCTTTCATTAAGATCTGGTTGTACCCTGAATGTGCATCCATCATAGATAGCAATTCATTTCCTGATGCTGCATCTACTAATCTGTCGATGGATGGGAGTGGGTAGCTGTCTTTTGGACATGCTTTGTTGAGATCTGTGAAGTCTACACACATCCTCCACTTCCCATTAGATTTTTTAACCATGACTGGGTTTGCTAACCACTTTGGATATTTGACTTCCCGGATGTGCCCAGCTTTGATTAATTTTTCAATTTCAGCCTATGCTGCCTCCTTTCTTTCAGCTGCGAGTATTCTTCGCTTCTGCCGTATAGGAGTAAAGCTACTGTCTATGTTGAGTTCATGGCACGTTATAGTACGTTGTACCTGTGAGGGTGCCTCCCCTTCCCATACGAACGTGTGCACATGGGTTTCTAACAGTTGCAGTAGTGATTTTTTTAACTCGGAGGATAAAGATGTGCCTATCAGGACTCCTCCTTTTGAGAGTTTGACCTCCTCAACTTGATTAGATGAGGTTGTGTCTTCTTCCTCCTCTCTTTCTTGGATGTACATGGTTATAGGTTTGGCTATTTTAGTTGCCTTCCTGTACGAATTTCTGGAGTCTTTCTGTGCTCCAAAAACTGTTGCCATTTTGCCATCTTTTCCTGGGTACCTGAAGCATTGGTGGTAAGATGACGGTATTGCCTTGAAACCGTGAATGCTTGGTCTGCCCAAGATCCCATTGAACGGAGAGTCTATATTGACCACGATGAAGTGTGCTGTGCGTGATACTCTCCCGTTTCTTTTTCCCAGAGATATCTGTAGATCGATGGCTCCTACTACTGGGGCCTTTGTGTTTGTGAACCCATAAATGGCTTCCTTGGCCGGGGTTAGCTGATCCACTTTGTAGCCCATTTTTTCGAACGCAGCTAGGTATAGTATATCTACTGAGCTGCCATTGTCCACCATTACTTTGTTCAAACTTAAATCATCCCCTATATCCACTTGTATCACTAGTGGATCCTCATGTGGGCTGACCACGTTGTCCAGATCTTCCTCAGAAAAGCTTATTTCCTCGCTTGGGTACGATCTTTTCTTAGATTTTGGTACCGTTGTAGTCTGCATTACTTTGCGCGAGTAACTTCTGCTTTCTCCTATTGATCCTCCACCGAAGATTAAATTGATTACCCTTCTTTTGTGGTCAGTGTCTGAATCGGGACTCCTTGAGCGTTGGCGCTTTCCCTTGTTTTTTGGGTCCTTGCAGCCTTGTCGCCCCCTTTCTATTTTATTTATGTATTGCTTCTGCTTCCCTTCCTTCACTTGCGTGTCTAGGAAGGTACTTAGCTCCCTGCAGTTTTCTGTATTGTGCCCGTAATCCTTGTGGAACTTGCAATACCTGTTCCTTCTTGTTCGAGCCTCTTTTGTTGCAGGGTTTAACTCTTCTGGTTGAGGAAATCTTATTCTTCCTTTTTCTTTATTGTAGATTTCCTCTTTTGGAGTAGTGAAAACCGTAAATCCTAAGTCTTTGTACTTTGGATACCTTGATTTTCCAAACTCCTCAGATGTCTGGTAAACCTTTCCATCGTGTTTTGGTCTCCAGGATGATTCTCCTTTCTCAAACTTCTGAAATTTCTTTTTTGGTGCTTCATATGCTTTTTTATTGCTTATGGCACCTCTCTCTTTTTCTTTTTCTTTCTCATACTCTTCAGAATTTATATATTTCTGGGCCTTTGTTAGCAGGTCTTCCATGCATTTCACATTACTAACGTTTAGCTTTATTGCTAATGGCGTGTTCATGTCTAGCCCTTTTGAGTATGCGCATATTGCGATTGTTGTATTCAGATCGGAGATTTTCTGCATGGCTTCCATGAATTTAGTTGTATAATTCCGAAGCGTGTCTCCATTCTGCTTGATTGCAAACAGCGATTCCGTGCCCTTTCTGACCCTTGTGTTTCCACAATGTTGGGCGACGAATTTCTTCTTTAAGTCCTCGAAACTTGTTATGCTTCTTGGCTGCAGTTCGACGAACCATCTGTATGTGGGTCCTTTTAATGTTCCTGGGAATGCTCTACAGAGAATGTCATCCCTTGATGTAGCCCACTGCATTGCCCCTACGAACATGTTTATATGGTCCACTGGGTCCATCTTCCCATCATAGATCTGCAGCCTGGGTAGCCTGAATTTCAAAGGTGCTGGTTTTACCATCAGTGATCTGTGTAAGGCATCCATGCCTACTAGCCAGTTTGGGACCTCGCCCCCTCCTTCTGTGTCTCCCGTGCTTTCTTCATACACGGGTTTTTTAGGAAGAGGTTTGGGTTGCTCCTCTGGCTTGCGAGGTAATGGTGCGTTGGAGTGTGCTGCTCTGTGACTTGACACTTCCTCTTGCGCCTTGGCCTGTTTTGAGGTCTGAGCTTTTGAATGGTATATTGATGCTTTTGATTTTTCAATATCCTTTATTTTCTCGCTCATTTTTGCTATGGTTTCTTTCATCTTTTCCAACTCCTCTATAGGCATCTTTATGAACCCGTGAGTGGTTTCTGATGCTGCAGCCCTTGGTTCCTTGCTGCTTGTAGGTCTCCCCTTTTGAGGTTGTTCTTCCGAAGGTTTTTCCTTCTCAGCAAGGAGTCGGATGGCCTCAGCTATTGCCTGAACTGTGATGTTCAGGTTCTCCCCTCCTGCTGAAGCTTGTGGAGTTTGCTCAGGTTCACCTTCGGGTTCAGCCTCATGTCCTGTAGGAGTCCTTTTATTCTTATTGGCCTTGGGTGGTCGACCCACTGGCCTCTTAGTTTTTGAGTTGCCAGGCTGTTGCTCTGGCGCCTCCTGAGAATTTTCTCCTCCTCCTTGGGAAGTGCTTCGTGTTACCACCATCCTGGAGTGTTCGACTTTTCTTGGAAGGAGTGTTCGACTTTTGCCTGGAGAAAAGTCGATCTTTAAAAAGTCGATTCCTAGTGCACTCGGAGGATTCCTTGGAAGTTGATGCCTGAAAGCCTAGCTCCTTGAGGGATTGACTTTTTTTCCTTGGAAGAAAAAGTCGATCTTCTGAAAAGTTGATCCCTTGCTGGCTGATTTCCTCGCAAGACTCCCTAGCTGGCGACTTGGAAAAAAGTCGATCACTTTTTTCGAAAAAGTCGAGGAGCTTTTTTCGTGAGTATCTTTGAATCACAGACGGCGCCAACTGATGGGGGTGAAACCCGACCAGTACTCCAAGACGCGCAAGCAAGCGCCAAGCGGGGAACTCCGCGGGAAACCGGACCGGAACTCAAGTGCGCAGAGCTCTGCTTCGCTAGGAACTCTTCTACTCCAAATGACTTGCCTTTAATGAGTGGGGGGTGCCCTCTATTTATAGGGGTTCTTATGGGGGCAATATGGTCATTTGGGCAGTAACCGCCTAACTGTCAAACTGATCAGATTGGGTCCCAGGATCGACTTTCCAGAGATCGACTTTTCTGGGGGTCGACTTTCCTGGTGATCGACTTTATTCAGAAGTCGATCCCAGGGAAGTCGATCTTCCTAGGATTCGACCTGGGACCTCCCCAACCCTAGAATAGATACCTTAACTCATCGCTATCCGGACTTCTAGTTGCTGGTAGGTTGTGACCGTGTTCGGGATACTGTATCACCAGTTCCAATTTGTTTTAAAATTATCTTGCCTTTACTAATTATTTCTCTGATGAAATAATAGTCTATTTCTATGTGCTTAGTTCTTTCATGAAAAATTGGGTTATTGGCAAAATGTATTGCTGATTTATTGTCGCAATACAATGATGTTGGTTTTAATATCTTTATTTTAAGTTCATTAAGAAGTTGATGAATCCATGTGATTTCACATGTTGTTTGAGCAATCGCCCTATATTCTGCTTCACATGAAGATCTAGATACTGTGTTTTGCTTTTTTGATTTCATGGAAATCAAAGAGCTTCCTAACATAATACAAAATCCAGATGTGGATTTTCTTGTTATTTGACATGATGCCCAGTCTGAGTCACAGTATCCAGTTATTGTTTGTTTTATATAATAAACCTTGTCCTGGGGCATTTTTGATATATCTAATGATTTTAAATAAGGCTTGAAGATGTATGTCTTTTGGTTCACTCATAAATTGGCTTAGCCAGTGAACTGAAAAACTTAAATCATGCCTAGTTATGTTTAAATATATTAATTTTCCCACCATTTTTTTGTAAAATGTGGGATCATTTATTTGTTTGGATTTATCATTCCTTAGGTCTATGTGTCTTTCCATGGGTATTTTGGAAGGTTTTGCTCCAGATAGCCCACTTTCTTCAAGTATACCTAAGACATATTTTTTTTGTGACAAAAAAATTCCTTTAGGTGACCTGGATACTTCTATTCCTAAGAAGTAATTTAGTTGACTCAAGTCTTTTAGTTTATATTGGTTTTTTAATTGCACTTTTACAATTGCAATTTCAATTTCATTACTTCCTGTAATGATTATGTCATCAACATATATAATTATGTATATTATATTTTTATTTTGTTGTCTTGTGAACAATGAATAATCTGATTTTGTTTGTTCAAAATCAATTTGTATTAATGTATTTTTTAATTTTTCAAACCAATTCCTATATGCTTGCTTTAAACCATATAGTGATTTGTTTAGCTTACATACTCTTTTGTCTCCTTCATTTAGAAGACCTTGTGGAGGTTTTAGATAAACCTCTTCATTTAGCTCTCCATGTAGAAAAGCATTATTTACATCTAGTTGGTATAGATTCCATCCTTTTATTGCAGAGATGACAATTATTGTTTTGATTGTTACTATCTTTGCTAATGGTGCAAAGATTTCATAGAAATCAAAACCTTCTTTTTGTTTAAATCCTTTTGCTACTAGTCTTGCTTTATATCTTTCGATATTTCCATTGGGTTTATATTTGATTTTATATATCTATTTTGATCCTATGGCTTTTCTGTCTTTTGGAAGCTCTGTTAGGACCCATGTATGGTTTTGATGTAATGCATCCATTTCTTTTCTCATTGCTTCTATCCAATTTGGATTTTCTGAAGCTTCTTTGTATGTACTTGGTTCATTGTTTTTACTTATTTGTTTTAATAAGTATTTGTGTTTTTTGTTTATCCTATGATAGGAAACTTGATTGCTCATGGGGTATTTTGAACTATTATTATTTTCAAGTTCGTATTCTTGAAAATGTTTAGGTTGTTTTATGATTCTTCCTGCTCTGATACCATGTTATTTCCCGTATTTCCATCCGTGGCAGCCATCTGTAGCAGTTGACGTTCGCCGGCGACGAGGAGCTTGAAGCTTCGGCGATGACTTTTGGATTTGGGGAAGAAATCCCTAAATCGTATATAAGAAGTATGTAAAAGAATGAAGGGGAAAAGGAAATATTTCTCATATATGTTAACTAGTAATTACAAGAGTATTTATAGTAATTACAATTAACAAAACTTAACTAACTTAGATCTAACAATTAACTAATTGCAGTTGGATCTTGATTTGTAAATTTTGCACTTTGATCCCTGAATTCCTGCAAGTTCAAAATAAAACCTTAATTTGTATTTAAGTCCTTGACTTATTCCTTTATAAGTGACTCAAATTAGTCTCCTTTCCACTCCACACTTCTTGTAGAATTTTAAAGTCCAAAGGCACAGATGGACACATATTGATCAAGTAAGCTGCAGTAGTAACAGCTTCTGCCTAGAAGCTTTTGGGCAACCCAGAGTGTATCAACATGCTCCTTGCCCTATTGCAAAGGGTCTGGTTAATTCTTTCAGCAATACCATTCTGTTGGGATGTTCCTGGCACAATTATTTTCCTTCTGATTCCCATCTCTTCACTGAACAATTTAAATTCAGTACTTTCATACTCCCTTACATTGTCTGATAGCAAACACTTGATCTTTGTCCCTGACTGATTTTCTACCTCTAATCTCCACCTCTTGAAAGTGGCAAACACCTCATATTTGTTTTTGAGACAATAAACCTATATTTTTCTGCTATCATCATCAATAAAGGTAACAAAGTACCTTGCTCCCCCAAGAGATTCCACAAAAGCTGTCCCCCATACATCTGAATGCACCAACTCCATATTTTGCTCCTTTGGAATTTTTTTCTGTTTGGAAAACTTCACAACCTTCTTTTTTCCAAATATGCAGTCCTCACAGACCTCCAAAATGACAGATTTCAATTTTGGAAACTTTCCAACAACTTGCAGTTTCTTCAATCCTCTTTCACTGATGTGTCCCATCCTTCTGTGCCAAAGTGTGGAGTCCTCCTTGGATACAATAGAAATGACATCAGTCTCTGAAGGCACTAAGTAAAGTGTATCTATTTTAGACCCCTTAGCCACAATTCTGTTCCCTTTGCAATTTTCCAGGATTTATTTACAAAGGTGGCATGGTAGCCCTCCTTGTCTAGCTGACTCACAGATATCAATTGTCTGGACAGACCAGGGATATACCTCACATCCTTCAAAATCCACAACCCTAGATTTGTCTTGATGTGAACTCCTCTGCCTAAAACATCCAATGCAGATCCATTTGCTAAATACACGTACCTTCTTCAGATTTGTGGAGTAATAATTTTTCAACTGCTCTTTTTGAAAATGTTGAATGAAATGATCCTCCAGAATCTAACAACCATGATTCTACCTCAGAATCAACACAACAAATCAGCACTTCTTCATCAGAATTTTCAAAGCAGCTCTCAAGAGTTTCATACTCCTTCTCCTTGTCTTTTTTCTTAAGAGGAGCCTTGCAATCTCTCTTAAAGTGACCCTTACTGTCACAATTCCAGCAAACAACATTTCTTGCTCTGTTAGCACCTCTGGATTTAGATCTGTTCCCTGTCCTACCAAACTTTGAATATGATCTGCCCCTTCCAGATGATTCAGCTAACATAGCTGAGGAACTTACTCCTTGATGGCTACTATTCTTCCTCTTCAATTCTTCTCCCAGTAGAAGATCCTTCACATCTTCTACTTTCAACTCCTCCTTGGACATTGCACTACTCACTGAAGTGATCAGTCCTTCCCAACTATCAGGTAGTGAAGATAATAATATAAGAGCGTGTAACTTATCCTCAAAGACAATGTTAATAGAGGATAATTGCCCGATCATTGCAGTAAACATACTAATATGTTCTGTGACTGAGTCACCTTCTTTTAGCACCAAATTGAATAATTTCCTTATTAAGAATACCTGATTGAAAGTTGATGGTTTCTCATACATATCCTAGGCTTGTTAATTAGCCCCATAGTAGTCTTCTCAGCAACACAAGCAAGAGCAACAGATCTGGTCAGACTTAATCTCACCACACTTAGAGCCATCCTATCCATCTCCAACCATTGATCATCGGTCATCTCATCTGGTTTCACCCCCTTGAGTGGTCGATACAATTTGCGTTGGTACAGGTAGTCCTCAATCTGCAATCTGCATCACCCAATACATGAAGTCCTTACCATTGAATTTCTCAATCCTAATCTTCCCTTCTCCTCCCATTGCTACAATGTGTGCGTTGCTACAGTACCCTCCGCTACAGTAACCTAGGCTTTGATACCACTTGTTATTTCCAGATTTGAAGATGTGATTAATCGATCTCTTTGATCTAGATCCAATACTCACACGATAAATAGTGATTTTGGAAAGAAAAAAGAAAACAAGATTTTATAGTGGTTCTACCTAAAATTGGTGTACGTCTACTCTATATGGTGTATATTGGTAGTGTCTAACCTATTACATGCAAAATAGATTTTAAGTCTCTACATTGAGATATATATATAATGTTATTATCTTGGGCCGGTTCAAGATAATGACTTCTTAATAGACCCATTCGGGTACCAATTAAACCAAAACAGTCTCTACACTCCTTATATCTCCCAAGTGACTTAAACCTCAACAGTCTTTGTGTGCCATTGATGCTAGAATGAAGAACAAGAGGAGCAAGTGGGAGAATAAATTGGGGATTTCACTTGTCCACAAAAGGATTAGGGGAATTGATAAAGATTGTTCAGAAACAACACAAAATTAATAAAGGGTAGTTTAGGCAATAAAAAGTTTTTTTTTGGTAAGTTTACTTTTCATTAATAGAAGCAGTTTTAACATACAAAATATATAACTATTTAATAATTAATAGGCTAATCTCCCTAATCTTACCATTAATTGCTTGGCCGTTAGCACCAGCTAACCTCCGCCATCTCTATCATGGATGAACATAAGCAGTGCATCCCACTGGAGCAATGCCTGCTGTTGTTGAGCCAACCTGCTTCTTCGTTTGAATTTTCCTTCATTGAATCCAATCTCGGTCATCGCTATACACTTGCGTAGTACTTCCTGTTTCGAGTCCATTATTGATTGCATACGTCGTTGGTTTCTTTGTTTCCAGATGTGAAACATGACGACGTCATACATATTCCACTGTAAGCCCCACGCCGGCGAGCCTATCGTTACTTTGTTTAGTTCGGTGACAACCTCCTCGAATGAGTTTGTTGTGTCTAGATTTACCAATGATCCGGTGGCCTCCATCGCCTCTCTTAGGACCCAACTTGTGTACTTACATTTGGTGAAAAGGTGATCGATCGTCTCTTACTCGTGTTCACAAAGGGTGCATTCGCCGGTGATCGCCATGCCTCTGTTGATCAACCTGTCCTTGGTCGGTAGGTTCCTCCACCTAATTCGTCATAGGTTGAGAGCTACCTTCCCTACCTTGTTTGCCCATATGCCCTTCGCCAGGTTGTCCTTAGGGAGCTCCGGCTGCAAGGTTGCAACTGCGTTTTTAACTGAGCTCCCGATTCCTTTCCCAATCCATCGCTTTGAGTAGTGCGCTTCCAGCGTCACGCATTTCGCAATGTGATCCCGCTTCCGGAGGGTTGCTTTCCAAATTGATGAATTACCCTGTCGTTGCTCGATTAGGTGAAGTGGCCGATCCCGTATGTACCTACTGCAAATCCAGTCACTCCAGATGCCCTCCTTTTCCCACATTCGGCACGCCCTGCTTGCTATGGCCGCTAGCTATGTTGTTTTGTAATCGCGCACGCCAATTCCACCCTGCTCTTTAGTTTTGGTCATCATGCTCCATGCAACCTCTCTTTGCGTTCCCCACACAAACTGATAAGTAATGGATTGAATTGCGTCAAGGGTGGCTTGGAAAACAATGCTGCTCTGTACTAAGTACCCAAACTTGCCCTGGAAAATCCAATCTACAAGTTGGAGCCTCCCCATGTATGATAATTTTTTGCTACTCCACCCCATCAAGAGGTTCCTCAACTCTGCTAATAAGCCGTCACAGTCCCTATACCTAATTAATTTCCCGATAATTGGGGTACCCAGGTATTTAATGGGCAAGTCTTTCACCTGAAATCCTAAGATTCCTGCTAGCTCTGTTCTGTCCTCCACTCGTTTGGAGAAGATGACATTGCTCTTTTTGGGATTGATTTTTAATCCGAAGAAGGCAGTGAACTCATCCAAGACTTCTCTCAGTGCACGGACGGACTTTGCTGATGTTCGACAGAAAAACATCACATCATCGGCGAAGGTCATGTGACTTTATACTACAATTCCCCCGATTGTGTATAGCTCCAATTTTCTACTCTGGACGACGTTTTATTAGCCTCGATAGATAGTCAATCACTATTACAAATAGCAGCGGGGAGAGCGGATCTCCCTGTCTCAACCCTCTCTCCAATTTTATGATGGTGGTCGGAGAGCCTTCTACCAAGGCCGACACCGAAGCCGTTGTCACACATGTCATTACAAGCTGCCTGAAATTTTCGTCGATTCCCATGAATTCCATTACCACATCAATCGCATCCCATCAGAGGGTGTCGAATGCTTTTGCGAAATCGATCGTGACACACGCTCTTCGCGTCGTACTCTTGCAGTAGAAAGATTGGGTAAATTCTTGCGCCAACCCAATCACGTCCGTTATGCGGCGCTCCTTGATGAACGTTGTCTTGTTCGGACTGATGACTCCCGGTAATATGGCCATTAGTCGTGTGGCTAGAGATTTTGAAAAAAAATTGTAGGCCACCCCGAGACGGGATATTGGCTGATAGTCTTCCTCCTCACCGGCGATATTTTCTTTGGGATCAAGGTCAGTATTGCTAAGTTTAACGACCGCAGCATCCTTCTTGTTCTGAAGAAGTGTAGTGTGGCGACAATTATGTCGCTTTTCATTGTGTTTCAGTGTTTGCAGAATATTTCAGTACTGATGCAATCCATTCCCGGCGCCTTGCCGTTGGCCATGCCCTTTAGGGCCTTCCAGATTTCATCGCTGGTTGGGTAGACCCTTAATTTCGCGTTCTCTTACTCCGATGGCCTACAATTGATAGTTAGGTTTAAATTTGGCATCAGAGGCTGCCTGGGGTTTGCCGAAAAGAGGTTAGTGAAGTATGTCACTGTTTTGGATTTCATCTCCTCCAATGAATTCGTTTGTTTTCTTCCACTATCCAGAGTTCCCATCACCGAGTTCCTCGTGTGCCTAGCCTTAATTGCTTGTGCGAAAAACTTGGAGCTCTGATCGCCCTTGGTTATCCAGTTGATGTGCGTTCTTTGTTGAAGATCAAGCTGCTCTCTATGTTGGGTTTCTATGAGCTTTGCTTTCAATATATTGCAGTAATTGTACTGCAGCGTTATGCAATTCTTCAGCCACCTTCCTTGATGTCTCGCATTTCAATCTTTTGATTCTCGCTCATTCCTTTCCAGCGACCCTAACTGCATTAATTTTTTGTTGTAGTATGAACAGGGGGATCCCTCCACCCTTGTTGTCCATGCCTATACGAATTTCTTGTTGAAGTCCTCCTCTCGTAGCCAGCTATTGTAGAATTTAAATGGTGTCGATCCTCTTTCCGGTCGGGCTAGTTGGAGGATCAGGCCTACGTGGTCACTCGACGTGTCCTGGACCAACTTTGGTCTCGCTTGCGGCCATCTAGCTATCCACCGCGAGTTTCCAAGTGCTCTGTCCAGCTTGGTTTGTGTTGCGACCGAACCCCATTTGCTCAAGTGAACTTTCCACCAATCGCTTCAAGCTCAGTGAACCCATTGATCGCGTTCTCAAATTCGTTGGCTCCCGTTCTGTCATAGTTTCCATGCCCTTGTCGTTCGGATGGGTGTCGTATCTCATTAAAATCTCCGATCATTAACCAATCATTCTTACTCGATGTTGGTCGGATTGCGTCAATACCGCTCCAGAGTGGCTGCCGCTTCATTGCTCTCCCTTCTCCATAGACTATGGTGAGATCAAAAGTGTAGCCTCCCGCGTTCTGCATTCGTGCGTGCATAAATTGTTCATGCGATGTTAGGATTGTTGCGTCCCACTGACTAGTCTTCCACTCTAGTCTGATGGAATCTCGATTATCTCCCTCCACGTTCCTGATAATGCTCCATTCACTTCCCATCTTTTCTCTCACGTCATTAAATTTTTCTGATTTTGTCTTTGTCTCAAGTATTCCAAATACTTCATTGATTTTTCGGCACAAATATTTCTAAGCTAAGTTTGTCTTTCTGCCGAACAAATCCCCCTAAAGTTTGGCAATAAAAAGTTAAATCGGCTACATTTCTATATATATAAAAAAAGTAGGTAAGATCGTAAATTGTCCAAATAGTTAAGCTTGTTCTCTAAAAAACCAATCCAACTTCCACTCATTCTCATCGCTTAAGATGACGACGACGGGCCGCAAACCCCAACGGACTCCGGCGGAGATCGAAGACATAATTCTCCGGAAGATCTTCGCGATCAGTCTCACAATCCCTCCTTCCACGTCCCCAAGCCAAGTTGTCTACCTCGAGATGACCGCCGCCGAGATCCTCAGTGAGGGGAAACCCCTAATGCTCTCCCGTGATATCATGGAACGTGTGCTTATTGACCGACTCTCCGGGACCTTTCTTGGAGCTGATCCACCTTTCAGTTATCTCGTATCTTTCTATCGTCGTGCTTGCGATGAAGTCAAGAAGATCGCGTCAATGAAGGATCCCTCTGTAAGGGCTCAGATTGAGGCGGCTGTTAAACAGGCTAAGAAGTTGGCTATTGATTATTCAAGGATTCATTTGGGGAATCCTGATATGTTTGCGGGGGATGTGATAGCATCAAGAGATGTGAGGTTTGTTCATAAGACGGATGTTACTCATTTGCTTAATATGATATTTTCGGAAGTGTCAAGTTCTCTTGATTTGTTTGGTGAAGATCAATTGGGGTCTGGGGTTAGTTCACCACCTGGATTTCTTGCCGAGTTCTTTGGAAATGCGGATTTTGATGGATTGAAGCCGGTAATGGATACTTTATATGATTGTTTGAGAACTAATGTTCTGAAAGTTTCAGTACTTGGAAACTTTCAGCAGCCAATGAAGGCATTGCTTATGTTGATCCGATATCCGGTTTGTGCCAATTGCTTGGTGAGGCATCCCAATTTCATCGTAGCAGGGAATTTGGGGAGGTTGATGGAGGCTTCCACTATTTTGGGGGCTTTTTTCCATGTTAGTGCCATTCCTGATCATGCTATCTTTAGTAGCAAGCCAGATGTCGGGTAAGTTTAAAATAAAACGTATTTTGTAATTATCGTGCATTTTTATTTTTTTGTAAAATATCAATTTACTTACTAGTTTCTGTTGTAAGTACGATTGTGCATTGAGCGAACTGAGCCAAACACCTATATGTTTGGAATTTGGCTTGTTTAGTAAACGAACCCAAGTTAAAAGTTTGGTTGATGGTACCAATTACTTAACTGAGGTTGATCTGAATAAGATCAAGCTCCGGGCAATAATCTACAATGTTAGATATCAAGGGATATGCCACCTCCTCGAATGCTTCGTCGAGCAAAAAATCTTCCCCAATTGCAGAGGTGGAAAAGGCTACCCGGGCAATTAACTAGTCTAAATCATCCCATCACCGCCAGGTCATTAGTCCAAACAATGGCGCTAATGACCTAGAATGTTAAAGGGCTTTAACTCCCCTCTAATCCAAAATGAAGTAAAAAATGTGATGATTAAAAAGAACTTAGACATAGTAGCGCTACTAGAAACAAGAGTTAAAACCAAACAATTCCAAACAGCAAGAGACAATTTTTCGGAGGAGTGGGAGGTAATTTCAAGCAACATCCCACAGGACCCAGAATGTTCAGACTCAATCTGGATTTTATGGAAAAAAGACCAATGGAAGGTAGTGCCAATCTTGTTGGATAGGCAGATACTTCATGCTAAGGTATACAACGAGGGTGGATTGGTGTTCTTTATTTCAGTAGTATATGCAAACAACACAAGGGAAGCTAGGAGACCGTTGCGGAACACAATTAAGAACATCCATCCTAATATCAGCTCCCACCTATGGTTAGTGCTGGGTGTTTCAATGAAATAAGAACTCCAGAGGAAAGGAGAGGACCAGGGGCTGGGGTTTATCCTCATGGAGGTCCTGCTGAATTCATTGAAGCTACCGACCTAGCAGAGTTAATCGAGGTCCCCTCAATAGGGGGGAATTTACATGGAATAATAAGCAGGCAGGGGATAGGTTTGTACAATCTAGACTGGACAGAGCATTCTCTAATTAAGATTAGATTTTACTCTTTCCAGAGATAAGGGTAGAGTTTTGGAATGGCTCGCATAGCGACCATGCTGCAATGTTCATCTCAATTGCGCAAATAGCACAGAAACCAAAGCCTTTCAGATTGTTCGATTCATGGTTGAAGGAGCAAGAGTTCCTCGATCTAGCCAGAAGAAGACTAGCTAAACCAATCTGCGGCAATGGGCTATATTGCCTACAACAGAAATTAAAAGAGGTCAAATTACTCACAAAGAAATGGGTGGCGGCCAAGGGTAGTGATGCAAAACAGATCACAACCACTAGGGAGGAACTCGATTCCTTGATGAAGCAACTAAACACTAGCCTAATAGCCCCTTCTATCCATGAAGAGGTTAAAAAGAAACAGGAGGAGTTAGTCAATAAACTCAAAATAGAGGAGGCTAACCAAAAACAGAGGAGCAAGGTCAGCTGGCTTAGATTTGGAGACTCAAACACTAAGTTCTTTAGTCTTGCTACAAAGATAAGGAAGGCAAAGAACTCAACTCTAAAATTAATAAATGGAGAGGGTATGGTAGTCATCTTAAGAGCCCAATTAGAAAAAAGGAGTATGGATTACTTTAAGGATATCTACAAGAGTTCTCCCTTCCCAGATATACCATCTCCCGTTATTTTCCCTAGGATTGTATCTCAAGATATGAACATATGGTTGACTCAACAACCCACAGAAGAGGAAGTTAAATCCACCTTGTTCGCATTTCAAATGGGGAAATCCCCAGGACCTGATGGTTTCACAGTGGGTTTCTTCAAAGCTCTCTGGCCGGAACTAAAGCAAACAGTCCTAACTTGTGTCAAACAGTTCTTCAATATGGTTCATCTCAGATAACCCATATTGAAGTCAATTAATTACACATTTATCATTCTTATCCCAAAAAAACCCACAGCTACCGAACTATCGGACTTTAGGACAATCTTCTGTGTCAACTTAATTTATAAACTTTTCACCAAAATCTTGTCTGACATAATCTCCAAGGTCTCCTCCGAGTTAATATCTCCTCACCAAACAACTTTCATAGCAGGAAGAAGCATCTCAGATAACACCATCTTGGCAGACGAGATGATACATGGCTTCGGGAGAATTAGAACCCCCAAAAGATGTTGTTTAAGTATAGATCTCAAAAAGACTTTCGATATAGTGAAATGGCAAGCAATCACACACACCCTTGACGCAATGGGATTCAACCCTCTGTTGTGCAAATTGATACATAACTGTATATCCACAAGGACCACAACCTCCTTCTCAGTACTGGTGGAGGGATCCCCCACTCCCCCCTTCACTAACTTTAGAGGAATTAGGCAGGGGGACCCATTGTCTCCTATCTTATTCGACCTGGTAATGGATAATCTTAGCAGACTAATAGAGAAAGAGATCAAAGATAAGAGGATGGATACTTATATCGTGAATGGAGCGGTTTCAATCTCGCATCTCATCTACGCAGATGACGTGTTGATCTTTTCAAAGGCAAATCTCAAGTCTTTATAAATAATCAAGAAAATCTTAGAGACTTTTTCCAAATTCTCAGGCCTCGAGATTAATCAGGAGAAGAGCTCGGCAACCTACTCAAAAGTATGCATGAATGATCATTATGTGCATAACATTCTCAACTTTCCAACTAAATTCCTCCCTATCAACTATCTTGGTCTCCCAATAATGGGAAGAAAGAAATCTCACGTGACATGTTGGAAGTTAATAAATCCAATAGAAAAATGTTAGCCAGATGGAAAGGGAGATGTCTGTCTTACGCAGGCAGAACCCAATTAGTAAATTGGGTCTTACAAGGTAAGTTTCAATACTGGGCAAACGGAACCACACTGCCATGCACAGTTATTAAAAAGATTCAAAGCCTAGCTTACAATTTCATTTGGGACGGGAGAAGAGGGAGTGGTTGGGAAAAAATGGCACTCCCAAAGAGCGAAGGCGGAATAGGAGTCAGGGATTTCTTTGCAACTAATGCTGCAACTTTGGTTAAAAGAACAGAGAGGATGTGGAGTCCTAATAACTCCATACTAGCAGACTGGATAAAAATTAGGTACATCAAAGGAAGAAGCATTGGGGAGATAGAGTGTAGGCCTACTCTGGACTCACACATGTGAAAAACTATACTAGCTAATAAGGAAACAATAAGGAAATGTATAAACTGCTTGAGTAACTATAGGGTCACACAAATTGCCCCCTCCAAACACTCAGAAACATTAAGGCCCAAAGGCATCTTACAAGAGATAAATCTAGGGATCTGGGCCAAAAAGCCTCCTAAATTCTCTATGCTGTTGTGGAGAATTA
The DNA here is from genome assembly GCA_001185155.1 of Zostera marina. Classification (NCBI taxonomy): domain Eukaryota; kingdom Viridiplantae; phylum Streptophyta; class Magnoliopsida; order Alismatales; family Zosteraceae; genus Zostera; species Zostera marina. The sequence continues at coordinate 31,499 of LFYR01000955.1, read as the reverse complement.
AGGTCAAGAGTCTGAACATTTTAACTAGACTGCAAAGTTGGGGACTCAACATAAATACGTCCTGCCCACTATGTGGAAATGAGGAAGAAACATTGCAACACCTATACTTTAACTGCCATTACACTAGATCCCTATTGCTAGAGACCACTAGTTGTCTTAACAATGCTGTTTGGACACTTAGTGGGCAAAATCCCCCATCTCCCGCAATAGATATTAGTATAGGGGATATTATGGAAACAATACAAAAATTCACCTATAAGTCCAGTTATTGGGGGGTACACTGGACTATGCTAGCATCTCTTTCCTGACACATATGGTGTGAAAGGAATAGGACATTAAAACAACACACCCTAAGGCCCCCAGAAATTGTCAGCAGAGAAATTATAAAGGATGTGAGCATTGCATATGATTCTACATCTTATAAGAAGCACAATCTTTCACAGATTGAAATACAAGCTATGCGCTCATGGGAGTCCAACCTCTTGAGGCTTCAATCCTTGGCCAGTTAGTCAAGGTCATAGCTGCATAAGAGATAGACAATGTTTTTACATTTACTGTACTTGCATTTCCCTATATTATTCTGTAATCTTGGGCTATGCCCAACCTCTTTTTTAGTAATGAAGGTTTAATTTCTCAAAAAAAAAGAAAAAAAAATCCACCAATTGAGGGAGAAAATATAGATCTAGATCAAGAAATAAGAGAAAAGCAATTGGAGAGAGCTATGTTTGAGTATCGCGCGAGATAGCGTGCTATATCGCCCATAGTGCGGGTAGCTGGCGATATCTACCCGCACTATGCCTATCGGGCCTTAGGCGGATCCGGGTCAGGATCCGCCCGAATACCCAAATAGGGTTTATAAATATAAACCCTATTTCTCCCCATTTCTCTTATCTATTCACGATTACTCCCCATTTCACCCCATTTCTCTCCCCAACTTAATATTTAGGAATATTTTGAATTCTAAAATTAATGATTACACTTGATCACTACTCTTTAGTTAAGTATGATATTCACTATTACTTTATAATATACTGAATATTAAAAATAAAATAAAAATACACTTGGCGCTATGTAGGCGCTATAGTGAGCTATCTCCCCATAGCGCCAAGTGTCGGCGCTACGCGCTATGGCGCAACTCAAACTTTGGGAGAGAGAAGCAATTACCGAGTGTAAATTGGGAAAAAGCTAACATCCCCTACTCTCCACTATGCCTTTTATATGCTTGAATCCGTACTAGTGGTCAATATGGAGTCAAGCCATTAAAGGGTATTTGTGTAGTATTGGCCAATGGTTCCAGGCTCTTGGTTACAGAGGATACATAGGCTAGGAGCAGGAACTCCCCATAATTTAAGGGTGGTGAAGGATGGAAGGTGTCCCCACCTCAGCCTCCATAGGAAAACTGAGTTTTTGGTTGGCTTTTTGGACCAGATACCTTTTGCTAGAGGGTCAGGTTGCCTAGGGGTTGCTAGTGCTTCAAAGAACCTTTGTAAGGAACTATCCCTTTTCAACCCAATAAGACTTAAGTTGAAATTACTACCACAGTCTATTAACCAATCAATGTCAGTTTTGCACTTAAGGATGTTTTTCCACATAATGGAATCCCTAGAAGGGGAGACTTGGATATCCCTCAGACTTCTACCCTTGATATATCTATCCCTAATCCAAAGGGATAGGATGGATTCACTGTTGGACCAGAAGTAGTGAGCCCTTTTTATGTTGGAAGCATAAGCAGAGGCTTCAAAGTTCCTGACCCCTAATCCCCCTACTATTTTGGGTAGGACCATTCTATCCCAAGGGGAGGATTTCTTACCATCCCAAATGAACCTATATGCAATTTGCCTGACCTTAGTGATAACTGAATTGGGAAGGGAGGTTCCGTTTATCCAATACGTGAACATACCTGCGAAGACCCAGTTCACTAACTGAATTCTTCCCCCATAGGAGAGACACATACCTTTCCATCTAGCCAGAGTCTTTCCATTGGCTGAATTAAGCGTCCGAAGTTACAAATATAGGGAAATGTAAAATACAGTAAATGTAAAAAACATTGTCACTTTCTTATATGGCTATGACCGTGGTTAGTTAGCCATGGACTGGTGCCTCAAGAGGTTGGACTCCCATAAGAATATAGTTTGAGTTTCAATCTGCTAGAGATTGCTCTTCTTGTAAGGGGTGGCACCATAAGCAATGTTCACATCCCTAAATGTTTTAGTTGAAAGAGGAGGCGTGTTATTTTCCAGATATTCACCTCCAAAGGTAATCCCTACTTTTACCCTTGTTTTTTCTTTCTTGTGTCTACTGGTGGATTGACTGAATTCCAGTTCTCTATCGATGAATTTCAATATCTATTTCTCCTCTTACTTAATCTTTACTTCATTCTTGGGTTTGAAACCTTAGAAGACTAACCAATGATTTTTCTTCCTGTTTTCTATTTTTAACGTAAAAAAAATAGATTTTAAAAAATAAGCGGATCCAGACGCCTAGGCACGTGTATTTACCTTGATATTTGCTATTTCTGCAAACACTTTGAAAGATTAAATCCTTTATATTGCAGATTTTTGTATGTTTTTATCATAAGGTTCTCTTACACATGTCATCTATATTTCAGACAGCAATTATTTAAAAATCCAACAAATCGCCGATCAACTGATATGCACTCTTCTTTTACAACAATCTCAACTCTCATGAATAATTTGTATGAGGGTCTTTCGGAAGTCTTTCTCATTTTGCTTCGAAATGTAGAAACTCGGGATTTTGTTCTTCAGTTTATTGCAGAATTTATTCAGAAGAATAGTTCAAGATCTAAAATGCAGGTATAGTATATTCAACCGAAAAAACAGTATAGTTGCATCTGAAATTGACATGAACAAATCTGATACAACTTTGAATGAAATATGCTTATGTTTCAGATGGATCCAATATCTTGTGCCAGTAATGGCTCATTTTTAAATCTCAGTGCTGTAATGATCCGTCTCTGTGAACCATTTCTAGAGGCAGGGTTATCAAAGAGAGATAAGATTGATCCTGAATATGTATTCTATAATAACCGATTGGACCTGAGGTTTGCTTTATCATATTTTAGGTTAACATTTCTTTTATTATAGTGAATGCACTAACAAAAAAGCAAATCATTTCTTTTAGACAATTGACTGCATTGAATGCATCATCAGAAGAGGTCAAGTCATGGATACAGAGCAACAGTACTGGGAAATCTAATAGAGTTGGACAAACAATTAATATCATTTCTGAAACATCACAATATCAGGAGGCTTCAAGCTCAGGGAATAATTCTGGAGATGCTGAAAAGAAAAATTATCCATTTATTTGCGAATGTTTCTTTATGACTACTAGAGTTCTTAATTTGGGATTAATCAAATCTATATCAGAATTTGGAAATATAGTGGAGGTAAAATTAGACGTTTGGAATTTTTTTAGATATATTTTTCCTTAAAGAAAATATTTTTACCTAATAATTTGTTTTTAGTACGATAAATATAGCCTCACATTGGTTACTGTGAAGTTTTTGTTTAATAGAAAGTTTTTTTTATCGTCTTAAGGATTTTATTGTCTTATTCAAAGCGGCATCATTGTATCATATAGAAAATCCAATTGATCACATATCGAAATTCAGACTATTAACTCTTGGGAGTCCAACTTTTTGAAGCAACAATCTATAGACACTTGATACTGTAGACAGAAGCTATGTAGAAGAGTGGTGATGAGTTTCCACACTATAATGCAGGGCATTGGCGCATTGCCCAACTCATTATTAATGAATTTCAATATCATAAAAAAAGATTTAAAGGTTTCCACACTCATCTACCCTGCACCAGATGTTATAGTGACGTCTGAACAGGAGATATCATTGAGATCGTCTAGTCCAAAAATTCCAATTGTTGCAGTCTTGGAGACCGCATTGAGCACTTTTGGTAGTTTTCTCATGGCATATATGTCTAGAAAGAAATAGAAGATAGAAACTCAACCTCTCCAAGCAAGATGGAGAGGTGAGCAAGGAGGCATCAAAGATGCTCATTTCTCACATAAATTTTCAATTTACAGTTGAAAGCATTGTAAAGTCGACTGTAGAAATTTGTGCTCATTTATGTTAGTTAGGAGCCAAAGGAGAATCAGGCAAGGGGTCCCCCTTTCCCCCTTGCTAAGTAGGCTCATTAGCTCATAGAAGGGAGAGTGAGGGCCAAACAATATGAGACATATCAGGTGAATGGTGTCACTTCCAAGTTACATCACACACCTCATGTATGCAAATAATGTCCTATTATTTGCTAAGGCAAACCCAAAATCCCTTAGGACAATCAATTTTATATTGGAGGCAAGGTTTTAAATGCTTTATGTACATGGGGTACCAAGAATCAATCTAAACAATACTGTGTGGATTTGATCGATCCATTTTCAGTTGTATTCATTCCATATATAAGCATGACCGGGCATAGTTTAAAATAAAGAAAAGCGGCAAGGTGATTTTTCTTTACGTTTTGGATGCTTTAGCACGCTTTAAGTATAGAGGTAGTTTCCTTAAACATAATCATATATAAATACCTGAAGTGGTTTTGTATGAAATTTATAAAACAAATTCATATCCTATTCAAAGTTCAAACAAAATCTATACTTTATACCTGCGGACAGAGTCAAGGTCGCTATGGGCATTCTGCCGATTCTTTATACATCAATCAACCTATTAGTTATGTCTGTACATTCCTAATTCAAATTGTCTTTGACCAATGCATAATTGCCTATATAATATTGCCATCTGTTTGTTTATTACAAATTTAATTATTTTAATTCTATTTGTATGGTATCTGCAGGAAATACACAACTACAAGATAATTTATCCAATTTTAGAAATATGAACGAGATGACAACCGCACCGCAAATAGAGCAGAATATATCTCAGCTTGAAAAGAAAATCGAGGGGCTAACACAAGAACAATATTGCTACGAAGCTCAAATATTTAGGGTGTGTTTGTATAACTTAGTTTCCTTCATTTCAAAAGATGATTTATTAATGATTAGAATGTTTATTTGATCAGTTTAACATAATTTTGATGTCGAAGAATCCATTGAAAGAAAATCAATTCTTCTGATTTGTTTATACTTTTTTGTTAAATTTTGTTTTGAAAGTACAAGAGAAAATAAGTGTTGAAGCCTGAAGGGGAGAATTATTTTTTATGTTTCTCCTATTGTATTAGGTAAGAATATTTGTGTAGCATTGATTAATTAAATCTATTATGGGAGTTTTAAGGATAGTGACTGTAAATATTCAGTCATGTCGGTTAATTAATTATTAATGGACTGTAAGATTTAAGCTTTTAACCCTACTCCAGTACTCCTCAATGTTTGATGCATTCATTATATTTCAATGCAAAAACTTTCATCATAATTCAAAATGATTCAAAGCATATGGCCGATTATTTGGTCTTGATGGTTTAGTGAATTAATGATATAACAGAAATGATAGCTGTATATGTAACTTGGATTGTTTAACTTGAGCATGGGGAGTTATGTACACCCACATGTTATATATGTTTGAATTGATAATATTGAGCACTGAAAGATTGCAATCGTTGGGCTAGCCCATTCTAATATTAATGGAATATTGGAATTTTATCTTTACCAAAAAAAATATTTCAGTTGATAAAGAGCATAATTTTCTACTTTTTGCATAATTTTCTACTTGTTTATGTGAGATATAACAAGAATTAACATTTGATTTTCTAATTATTTTTCTTCTTTTTAGGATGGATATTTTCTTCATCAAGTACTGTCTTTCTACAGGCTTGTTGTTATTTGGTTGGTTTCATTGGTCGGTGGCTTTGGAATGCCCTTGCCTCCTAAGTGCCCAATGATATTTGCTTGCATGCCAGAGCACCTCATTGAAGATGTCATCGAGTTGCTTATCTGTACCTCTAGAATTCCAGATACTTTAGATGATATTCTCTTGGTAAAATTTCATTTTTTATTCTTCATCTATTCTCTCTAGTTAAAATCAAAAGAAAAGACTTTTTTACTCTTAACGAACTGCAACAATTTAATCTGATGTTAAAATGACAGGATGAATTTTTGAATTTTATTATCATGTTCATGGGAAGTCCATCATACGTCAAAAATCCATATTTAAGAGCAAAGATGGTTGAAGTTTTAAATGGCTGGATGCCTCATAAAAGGTTTTTAATTCTTTAAAAATTGATGTAATTAAATTCTTTCTATTTCTTGTAGCACCTAGTTAATTTCCTTTGTTTTCATTTCTCCAGTAGACAGTCTGCTACATTTACTCTCTTCGACACACACCCGTTATCCCTGGAATATCTTGTCCAAAATCTTTTGAAAGTTTATGTGGATATAGAATTCACAGGTTCTCATAACCAGGTAATAATTCCTTTCTTGGTTCTTTACGTGGATTCATATGCTAGCATATGTATGTATGCTGTTTTTTGAAGACCGCAGAAAATAGTTTATGCTGTTGGCAAATCATAGGTGGATTTTGGAGGATCCACTTGATCTATCCAAATAGAAGATTCTATTTTAGGATTTTAACAATAAAAATCGATGTGATTCTATCTTCCTACATCCTTAAAAAGAGTGGTCTTGAAAGTTTTAAGAACTTCTTATGCTATGTTTTGGGATTTGATTTGAACCTTTCGTGATTATGTTTAATGAAGAGTTAAGACCTAAGTAGTAAGTCTAAATGTCAAATCCAAGTTAATGAGAATCCATGTTAGACCCTCTCTGGACTCTTACTTCTGGAAATCATTCATTGCTGCTAAAGTATTAATAGACAAATTCCTGAATTGTAGGACAACGTAGCAGTGTGTAGAGATTAAGGACCCCCTCAAAAACTTAGGAGAAATTTCTGAAAGTATTAGAGTTAGAAGCTATAAGGACCAATTGGCTGAAGGAATCTGGTCTCACATGCTAACAAAGTTCTCCATTATGTTATTGATAATCAAATGGAACCACCTCAAACATTCCAGAAACTGAGGGCTTAGGGAAAACAAGTCCCTCCAACTTGCCTTCTTTGCAATTGTAAGGATGAATCCAGGAGCCACTTATTCTTTAATGGCCCTTATACAAGAGCTCTCTTCCTGGAAATTATTTAATATCCCAATCCTTACACTGACCAATCTAGACATTAGAATGGGGGACCTTATAGAGGATTAGAGGCTTTCCAAAAGTTTACTCATCACTCACCTCCTTGGGAACTAGTTGATGACTTGATGTAGCCCTTACATGTGCTGTCGTACTGAGACCAACCTTTTGAGACAGTGTTTCTAGTTACTATACCACTAGAGTACATTGCTAATTGATAAGTCAATGAGCTATTTGTTAAATCTCTTACTAAGGAATGGGCTGCTGTCAAAGGTAGTGATGCAAAACAAATTGTGGCTACCAGGGAAGAGTTGGACACCCTAATGAAACAACTGAACACCAACCCTCTCTCTAGTGACACCCAAATGGAAGTCAAGAAGAAGCAGGAAGAGTTGGTGAAAAAATTAAAAACAGAAGCGGCAAATTATAAACAAAAAAGTAAAGCCAATTGGCTGAGGCTTGGGCACTTAAATACCAAACAACTCCATATTAGCAGAGTGGGCTAAAATTAGATACATTAAGAGTAAAAGCATTGAGAAAATAGATAATAGACCCACTATAGACTCACATATGTGGAAAACAATTCTAGCAAACAAAGAAACTATAGGTACCTGCATAGAATGCCTAAGAGATCACAGAACGAAGGTTCATGATGCACTTCTACGCGATGTGCCACGACATGGAGCATTTGAGCTTTTGCGGTTGTAGCATTTTTGTAAATATTTACAAATTAAGGGAAATTCATGTATTTTTTATATATCAATCCTAGAGACGTTTTCTAAATTCTCAGGCCTCGAGATTAATCAGGAGAAGAGCTCAGCAACCTACTCAAAAGTATGCATGAATGATCATTATATGCATAACATTCTCAACTTCCCAACTAAATCCCTCCCTATCAACTATCTTGGTCTCCCTATAACGGGAAGAAAGAAATCTCACGCGAAATGTTGGAAGTTGATAAATCCAATAGAAAAAATGTTAGCCAGATGGAAAGGGAGATGTCTATCTTATGCAGGAAGAACCCAATTAGTGAATTGGGTCTTACAAGGTAAGTTTCAATACTGGGCAAACGGAACCACACTGCCATGCACAGTTATTAAAAAAATACAGAGCCTAGCCTACAACTTCATCTGGGACGGGAGAAGAGGGAGTAGTTGGGAAAAAATGGCACTCCCAAAGAACGAAGGCGGAATAGGAGTCAGGGATTTCTTTACAACTAATGCTTCAGCATTGGTTAAAAGAACAGAGAGGATGTGGATAAATCCACACTAGCAGACTGGATAAAAATTAGATACATCAAAGGAAGAAACATTGGGGAAATAAAGTGTAGGCCTACTCTGGACTCTCACATGTGGAAAACAATACTAGCTAATAAGGAAACAATAGGGAAATGTATAAACTGCCTGAGTAACTATAGGGTCACACAAATTGCCCCCTCCAAGCACTCAGAAACATTAAGGCCTAGAGGCATCTTACAAGAGATAAATCTAGGGATCTGGGCCAAAAAGCCTCCTAAATTCTCTATGCTGTTGTGGAGAATTAAGGTCAAGAGTCTGAACACTTTAACTAGACTGCAAAGCTGGGGACTCAACATAAATACGTCCTGCCCACTATGTGGAAATGAGGAAGAAACATTACAACACCTATACTTTAACTGTCATTACACTAGATCCCTATTGCTAGAGTCGACTAGCTGCTTTAACAATGTTGTTTGGACACTTAGTGGGCAAAATCCCCCATCTCCCGCAATAGACATCAGGATAGGGGATATTATGGAAACAATACAAAAATTCACCCACAAGTCAAGTTGCTGGGGGGTACACTGGACTATGCTAGCATCTCTTTCCTGACACATATGGTGTGAAAGGAATAGGAGATTAAAACAACACACCCTAAGGCCCCCAGAAATTATCAGCAGAGAAATTATAAAGGATGTGAGCATTGCATATGATTCTACATCCTATAAGAAACTCAATCTTTCACAGATTGAAAAACAAGTTATACGCTCATGGAAGTCCAACCTCTTGAGGCTTCAGTCCTTGACCAATTAGTCAGGGTCATAGCTGGATAAGAGATAGATCATGTTTTTACATTTACTGTACTTGCATTTCCCTATATTCTGTAATCTTGGGCTATGCCCAATCACTTTTCAGTAATGAAAATTTAATTTCTCAAAAAAAAAATCCCTATAAAATTATTAATTAAATAAATATAACACCCTATATCAATCCCTAATAATAAAATAATCGATTAAATTTTTTGTTAAAAATATATTAGATAAAAAAATTATTATAATACATATATTTATTATAGCACCCTACAATTCATTTAACACACTATAATTTATTTAACACATGTACACTTTATTTAGTCCCATATTGATAGGATATAAAAAGTATAAAGAAAGCTTATTTAGAGGAATTTATTTAACATATGTACACTTTATTTAGTCCCACATTGATAGAATACAAAAAGTACAAAGAATACTTTATAATTTATTTAACCAAACTTTTTTAGTCTCATATCGATAGAATTCGAAAAGCATAAAAAAAGTTGGTCTATAAATAAAGATTCATTTTGTTTAAAACAAACATGAAGTCTTAAGAGTGGGAGGAGGAGCTTATATTAAAAATAATATAGTTCTTTTCATGAACCAATGTATAAATTTTTGACATAAAAATGTTTATAAAAATTTATAAGGTCTTAAATATTTTTTTTATTATTATAAATTTTTTTGGCCAGTTTTTATTTAAATCAGGGCCGGATTCGGGTAGGATCCGGCTAAGGGAGATGCGCCTGAGGTACACGTGTGCATCCGGAACCATGCACAAAACCTCCTTAATTTCCACCTCCAAACACTCTGAAACACTAAGGCCCAAAGGAATCACATAAGACATAAATGCTGGAGCTGGAATCTGGTCCAGGATGCCCCCAAATTCTCTATGTTTCTATGGAGAATTATGGTTAAAAGGATTAACACCCTCATGAGGCTCCAAAGTTGGGGCGTCAACCTACATACCACCTGCCTCCTTTGTGGTCAGGAAAATGAGACTTTACAACACCCATTTTTTAATTGTCAATATTTTAGACACCTTCTAATTGAGGCAACTACCAGCCTCGATAATGCCATATGGAACCTACAAGGGACAAGCATCCCTTCACCTATTGATGACATCAGAATAGATGACATAATAGAAACAATAGATAAATTTACACACAAAGCTAGTTGTTGGGGTACTCACTGATTAATGCTAGCTTCCCTATACTGGCACATTTGGTATGACCGTGTGAACGGAATAGGAGACTAAAACAACACACCCTCAGGCCCTCAGAAATTGTCAGCAGAGAAATGTTAAGGGATGTGAGCATCGCCTATGATCATAGTTTTGAAAGTGCAATGCCCTTTATTTTTCTATCTTCAGTGTGATCAGGGCAATGCCCTTTATTTAATGATTTTTTTAATGCCGACCTGTTCTAGATAGACCAGAAAAACCATGAGTAGCCACCTCCGACATGAAAGTCAGTATTCGATATTCATTAATAGAGCGTGGACAAGTCAACTTGGACCTTCCCTACCATAAACCATAGTTGTCGTCCTCAATTTCTATCCGATAACCCAACTGGTTGAAACATGTCGTGTTCTTATTAATTTAATATTTTATTTCTTGCTAGAGTGCTGTGAATGTTCTTTTTCTTCCAGAACTTATGTTTTGTTCTAGTCTTTATGCATTAATTTTCTACTACAAATCTACAATTAAGTTGATTAGTATATCTTCGCAGTTCTATGACAAGTTTACAATTCGGCATAGTATTGCTCAACTTTTGGAATATCTGTGGAATGTTCCCAGTCATCGATCCACTTGGAGACGGGTAATAGTGTAATGCAATATTATAATCTTATTAATTTCTTTTTGCAGCATATCCATTGTCTTTGTTATTTCAGATTGCCAAGGAAGAGGAGAAGGGAGTCTACCTAAATTTCTTGAATTTCTTAATCAATGACAGCATCTTTCTTCTTGATGAAAGTCTTAATAAAATTCTTGAGCTTAAAGAGATGGAAGCAAAAATGGCAGATAAAATTGAATGGGAGCGAAGACCTACCCAAGAAAGGGAGGAGCTAACACGGGTTTTTAATTCACATGAAAATGTTAGTATCATTGTTAGAGTTAATTGCGTTGAGATTATTTACAATGAGTTATATGCAATTATTTCAATGAGCAAATAATTAATATTCCTCATGGGCCCAATTCCTATTTGGCTGGAGAGAATCGGATTAGTTGTCTAAGGCTCAATTTCCAAGACAACTAATTCAATAAATATTTAATCTTTTCTGTTTGTAATTGCCATTATTCTTTTATCACCAAGAGTAAGGAGGAGATAGGTAAGGCTGAACCCCGTCCCCCCGTTAACAAAACATTCTTGTTTTGTGTGATTTCTTTCCTTACTATTCAAATTCTTTCCTTAAACCTCTTATAAATCCCTTTGTGAGGAAAACCTAGTGAGCCACCATTCTTTGTGAGGGAGAGCTAGCTCTTGTGTTCTACAAGATCCAAGAAGATTGCTCTGTTTGAACTTTGAACAATAACAATCACTCTCTAACTTTTTTTATTGACACAGTTAATTAGGCAGCATGATCAGGATTATGTAATTTTTATTATTAATTATGTTACTTTAAACATTTGTAAAGTTGTCGATTACTGAATATCTGTCATTTCTATTTTTTCATAGATTGTTCGATTTGATATGAAATTGGCAAACGAGGATGTTGGAATGCTTGCATTTACGTCAGAACAAATTCCTGCTCCGTTTCTTCTCCCTGAAATGGTAAATGATCTCCACTTTTCTGGCCTCTTTTATTTTTATAAGTGCTGTGAGAATATGTGATCCCCTTCATGTAGTAGATGGTGGTCTATATATACAATTTCAGTTGCTTAACCACAATTCAATTATGCTCTGCACCACACATCCCTAACATCCAAAAGTAGATTTGAAATAACAAACTACTTTACCACTATTACTGTGACCTTTCATTATTAATGATAAAATTTAATTTCATCAAAAAAAAGTATCCCCACCTGCCTTGACCAACTACAACTGCACCACGTGCACTTCTGCTTGATCAGATTATCATACTGAATTCACAGTTCGCTCCTGCCAGGGAATTAAGGAGAGCCTTTTTCTATATTCCTGAACACCCTTGCCTCAAACACCAACTTTGCATCCCAACTCTTCTCCTCTGCTTCATGGACTATCATATTTCTTCCCATACATGCTAAGCAATTGTCTTCAAAATACGTGAATGAATATTTAGAAATTTCTATGGAGCATGCATCATACTTTTGTTATAAAGGATGTGAGCATTGCATATGATTTTACATCCTATAAGAAGCACAATCTTTCACAGATTGAAATACAAGCTATACGCTCATGGGAGTCCAACCTCTTGAGGCTTCAGTGCTTGGCCAATTAGTCAGGATCATAGTTGTATAAGAGATAGATAATGTTTTTACATTTACTGTACTTGCATTTCCTTATATTCTGTAATCTTGGGCTATGCCCAACCTCTTTTTCAGTAATGAAAGTTTTAATTTCTCAAAAAAAAAACTCATTGTATGCTTTATTATTCTGTTGAATACATTTCTCAACGAGTAATTTTTTTCAGGTAGAAAGAGTTGCAAGCATGTTGAACTACTTTTTGCTTCAACTGGTCGGTCCCCAAAGAAAATCTTTAACTCTGAAAGATCCTGAAAAGTATGAGTTTAGGCCAAAGACACTGCTGAAGCGAGTTAGTACTATTAGAAAATCTAAAAGCATCAATTTTTTAATATATAATAAGATGTAACCACTTCTGGTGACTAACTAAATTATAAATTACTTATTCACGAAGATTGTTGGGATCTACATCCACATCGCCAGAGGAGACAAAGATGGTATCTTTCCCACTTCAATTTCAAAAGATGCTCGGTCATATAATGAGAAGGTATTTTAACGAATTATGGTTGTCAATGTACTTATTTACTTTATAAGGGAGAAATGAATTGGTTTATATTTTTATTCCTTAATAATTTATTTCTAATTGCTTTAAAATTGTTGCAGCTTTTCTCTGCAGCAACTGGTGTTCTACAGAAAATAGGTGAGGATAGAAGAGTTATCGATGAGTTTACCAAGCTTGGCGTCTTGGTGAAAACTGCAGCTACTGAAGCGCTGGACACTGAGGAAGTTCTTGGCGAAATACCAGAGGAATTTTTGGATCCTATTCAGGTGTTTTTTTAATGTTTTTCCAAATTTTCTTTTGTTGCAAAAGGAGTGAGAAATGATCCAGGTCGCCTCATGCCCCTCAATGAGACCAGAGCAAGGACTAGTTTTTTTTACCCTGCTGCCCCGTCGTTTTTTCAGGGTGGGTCTCGAGGCACAGCTAAAACACCATTATTCCTTTTTGCCCTGCCCCACTTACTGTCCTATTTGCCTGATCCTATTTATGGTGCCACAGAATAAGGTTGCCTTGGCCACGGATAGGGCACAGAGTAAGGCCATCTTGCCCACGATCCACCCTGTTCTTACCCCTATTGCAAAAGGTGAAATATTTTATTAATGAAAAAAAAGAACGGTGTATCTAAACAGTACACATTGATGATTGGTTTTTCTTCCGAGCGGAATGGGTATTCTCTCTCGATATCTCTTTGTCTACATCTGCACTATGTACATGTCTAGACTATAAGATGGGTCCTGGCCTATTCTCCTAAGTGCTTATTGTGTTTAGCTCCATGTTCGACATCTGATTATCTTTTTTTTGCTGGATTAAAATACTATTCTTCTGTGCCAAGTCAAATATTGCATCTACATTAATTAATGGTTCATTGTGTACTCTTTTTCACCTCTCTCTCCAAATGTGCCATATGAAGATAACTATAGATGAGTTGGTGGAAAATCAGATCCTTCCCAACCAATCCAATTGCCTAGCTTTTTGTTATAGTCGATGATGGCGAGGATTCTTTATTTCTCCTCATTTTAAATAATATCTTGGATCTCTAGACGGATTCATTACACACTGATTGGCAACAAAAATATTATTTATAAAGATGGGATATGGAAAAATAACTAATAGTTACAATGTTGCTAATCCTGCCATGATCGTATTCTTTTTTATCGTGATACATAAACTACATATTACGTTAATTTCAGTCTGAAATCCTATTGCTTCCAATTCAGTTTTAATTTTGTACTTGTTGGTTAACTTACATTAGCTATGTATACATAATGCTTGTTTGTGTTTGCAGTATACCCTAATGAAGGACCCAGTCATTTTACCATCGTCTCGAATCACAGTTGACCGTGCAGTTATTCAAAGACACTTACTCAGTGACAATGTATGTATTGAGACATTGAGCTATTATTTGGTCTGTTTTATAAACAAGAAAATCTAATACGATGATGGTCGAATATTTCTTCTCTTTTGTAGACGGATCCATTTAATCGATCTCCTCTGACGCAAGACAAGCTGATTCCTAATGTTGAGCTCAAAGCTAAAATCGAAACATTTATCACCGAAAAATATAAATCAACTACAGATATGGTTGATTGAGTTTGGGCACATGTGGACATATGTGGTATGTTCTATAATATAAAATTACAGTATTCTTTAGTTTTTTATTCTAGGAAAAGTTTAGCAAAAATGTCTTTAGTGTTTTGAATGGATGATAATTGGGGTCGTCAGCCTTTTAATTAAATTATTTGGATCTTAAAAATGACGTTAGTCTTTTAAAATTTTACCGCTTCTTATTCTATCGATTATTGCAAAAACAACAAAAACCGTTAATTGAAATAACTACGATAATTCCAAAATATGATAATTTTTTTTACTTCGACCTTGATGAGAAGCTTGTGTAGTTGTATGGCTTTTAATTTTTTAATCAGTGATAATTTTTTTGAATACCGTATACTGTACGTCTTTCTTACTAGGATGAGTTTCAATTGACATATCAAAAGTAAGATATCAATCTAAACCGTCGTTTAATTTAAATGAAATTAACCATATCTATACCTAGATTTAAATGAGGTCGTATTTTATTTAATTTATTCCAAATGAAAGACCTATATTAATACTCACAAGATATCTTATTTTTGATATCTGTTTCCAAGTTTAATAAGACCAACTAACAAATATTAGTATCAAATTAAAAATATCTTAAGACAGTAGTCAAATCGAAGTTTGTTTTACCGAAACTAAAAATTAATTGATGGTTGGTAAATGGTATCGAATTAAAAAAAAGTTTTTCTTCTTGTCAACCACAACAACAGTAAAACACCAATGACATTGGGTCTTCCTTCAATCTGTTTCTTCTTGCTACCTACCTACATAATCCCCGATAGTACCACTATGATTTTGAAGGAAGATCGGATGAGAGTTTGACGGAGCTATTGTTTTCCGAATCAGGTTTTATGGGAGTTGGTTGCTCAACTATTGTGGCAGGCACAACAGTGGTGTTTTCTGTAACCTGAAATTGACACGAATAAATGATATATTTCTTTTTATCCGAGTGAATAAATAAATATGAGAATAAATGTGATGCTCACCTTCAAACTAGTCGTATCTTCTATCATCTTATCAATATTTTTACCTTGTTCCGTTATGCTTGCTGTATCGTTCTAATCATCGAGAGAAATTGCAAAATGATCACAAGTCAGACGCACAACAAGTCAGATTGAAAATTATCCATTCACTAATGTTAAAAAAATATATTTCGAAATGCCTATCAAGGCAGGCTACCATGAATAAATAATCCATTGTTTTTTTCATCTACAGAAAATCATTCATTCACTGATGCTTTAAAATGTATTTTGAAAGGAAACTTTTAAAATCATTATTGTATACGAGTAGTATACTACTATACCTACATTTCAATGGCATGCATCATTGTCTAATTGTCTACCATGAATCACTAATAAAAGATAACATTGCATACTCTATACTTTCAAAAAGACGAAGCAAGAAGTGACTATAATATTTATCATCTTAGAAAGAAAAACGATTTTAATTTAACCAAGCTTAATTATTTTCAAGAAAAAACAAATGGTAAGCAGGGTTATCTTTCATCTAGGATTTTGAAAATATTTTATGCAAAAAAATTATAAACAGGGCTAGCTAAAAGATGAATAGTAAAATGCTTGTTTAAAATTTACCATGTCATAGAGAATAAGTGCATACCTGATCTTTCATATCAGTTTCAACGGACTCCTTTTTAACCCATATATGTGGGGTTTGTTGATTATTAAACAGAGAAGGCTTTCTATAAAAGAGAAAATTAAATCTCTAACAAAAAAGTAAAAATGGAATCTTATAGTACAATAGAACCAAGAAAACAATAGCAAAATGTACCGTTCGTCTCTGGAGCTATCAATCATGTCAGTATCCATATGACGACCCCATCTTTCATCAGGATTTTTATGATCTTCGTCTTCCTGGATATAATAAAAAAGCTTTAAGCTAAATAATTGTTCTTTAGGAATATTCAAAATAGATGAAAGCTATCGTGAAGTAGAAAGAACAAAACAAAATTTAGAACTTCAAGTATGCATAAATAATATAATTAGATTTAAATGAAAAATGCTGGACAAAGATTCTTTAAACTTTCTGATTAGACATTAGAGGACTCCCCTAGGCCCTAGCTACAAACTAGAGCATTGTTTTCTCTTCTCCTTCTTAGTTGTTTTTTAATGGAGATTCGGAATCTCTTGCCAATTTGTATGCAGTCATGCCAATCTTTAGTCTTTACTTATAAATATATTAAATGGTTGGATCATGTGATCTTACAATCCACGACAACAGTTCTTTTTTAATGCTAAGTAAAAGATTTCACTAGAAGCGTGGGGTAAATAAATATTATAGAAATGCATATTAAATTATTAATGAATAAAAATCATGAAGAATAAAACAAAACTTGAGGTTACCTCTGGCATATCAGTATCAGGAGGTCTTTCTTGAAATTGAACACTTGGTGCATGTCTTAACTTTGATAGATTTTCAAGAAGCTTGCCTCTTATTTCTTCCAATAATTGACGTGAATTCTTATTTTCCATATTACTAGGTGCAACATGGAGTGTGTAGTCGGGACCAAAATACTCATAGTACTCATTTTGAGGCATCTTATCCTCAACTTCCACACCGAGAGCAACCCCTGTCTACACACACACAAAGATTAGACACTAATAGAACACAAAAATAGTTCTTAATTACTGCAATACCTCGTAGCACCAGCACCGAGCAACATTACGAATGGTGTATCCACCGCCACCTACCAGCAACATGGGCACATTGAATGATCGCATATATCTTACACACTCCCCATGACCTTTGATTGAAAGATTGAAACAACCCAATCTATCTCCAGATAAGGAATCAGCACCACACTGAAGCACTACAGCCCCAGGTCGGAACTTTTCCATAACTTTTCCCATAATTGGTTTGAATAAAGACTGATAACTATCATCATCAATCCCATCGTCTAGAGGAACATTTAGAGAGTAGTATTTCCCCTTCGAATATCCAATATCACGCAAATCTCCAGTGCCTGGAAAATAATCTCCAAACTTGTGAAATGAAACCGTCATAACCCTGTCAGTTGTGTAGAAAGCCTCCTCCACACCATCTCCATGGTGAATATCGATATCCACATACAAAACACGCTGCCAAAAACAACACAAAAAAGAAAAAAAACACATTTTAGCAGAGGGAATTTTAACACATCCCACGTCAAATGAAACCCTCCCTAATATAATAATGAGTAAATCGGTGTTTGAGGGGGGTTTGTCTCAAGCAATCAGAATGGCTGTGAATGAAAATTGGGGTTGGAAGTTGGAACATCAAATTTGTAAACACAGATAAGAAAATTTAAGCAAAAGCAAGAAAACACCGAGATAAAAAAAAGGCAACAAAAACAAGAAACCCTAGATAAAAATCTAGAGAGAAAAATAACAAAAATAAACAACAAAAAACAGGAACTTAAGAAACCCTAGATATGAGATGTTAGATAGATGTATGGAAGAAGAAAAACACACCTCATGCTGTTTAAGAAGCTCGAGAATAGCAAGAACAATATCATTAACATAGCAAAAACCAGACGCCTCACATTTCTTGGCATGATGAAGCCCTCCGGCCCAATTAATAGCAATATCGCATTGTTTATGATTCATCTTAATCGCACCACCTACCGACCCCCCCGCATATGTCTGACAAAAATTATACAATCCATCAAACACCGGACAATCCTCCCCCACATTATACCTTTTCAATGACCTAAGCTGATCCTGTTGTGTCTCCGGCGTAATAGATTTCAAAAACGAGATGTAATCATCAGCGTGGAACCGACAGAGATCCCGATCGCGAGCAGGGAAGGGTTTCAGGACCTGCATATCTTGGAGGAGTCCATAATGGTTAAGTAAGGCGTGTGTCATCCGGATCCGATGGGGTTTCATTGGATGTCCTTGGCCGTAGTAGTAATTCCCTACTTCCGGATCGTAGAAGTAGCATACCTTACGCTTCGTGGCATCCGTTCCGATCATCTGTAAGGAGTTTCCTCCGGTATCCATGGCAATGTCACCGTCAGTCCCGACGGGGACGGCGATAACGGTAAGCAGGTGCTGAGGCAACTGAGCCAAGTGTATCTATAGAAGATGAAACGGTAGAGGGAAGAGAACTATTTATATCTAAATATTCGGGTCGTATGATTGGATCCGATTATTAAATTAAAAAGGATGACTTACAAAAATGCCCACCGAACCAGCTGATCATTGATTGTATAGTGGCTGTCTTCTTTCTCTCAAGTTGGACCAAAGGAGATATTTATAGGTTTACACGTGGGCCTCTTTTGTCTCAGGCCTTTCTGGGCCTCAAAAATAACAAAAACACCTCGAGATCTGAATCTGGTGTCGTACACTGGATAATTAATACCGCTGTGAGAAATAAAAGTCGTCGGATGTCAGATAAACGATTGTGATTAAGGTCATCACATATATCGCAAATAAGGGTATTGCAAATGATAATTTTTCTATATATATTTTTTTTTTTTTTTTTTTGTATGACAATGGAATTATAAATGGTATGATAATGTCTATGATATATTATAAATTTACTGAATGCAGATGATATAAAGATCCAAGATATGATTTAAACTATTAAAGATAAAAAATACAATACAAATATTTGAGCAGAGATGATTCAAAACAAATTGAAAATTCACATATAAAGATTCTCAAATGATCTGCAGGTGTGATTTTTGAAATTGACAACCAAATGATGATGAATTTCAGGAAGAAGATGATCGATTGGAGATGATAATGAACGGCAAAAAGATGGAGGGATATATTTAGATTTGTAAATCAAATCTTAATATATGGATTAGCCATTGTGATTATTTATAATTATGTGTGCAACAACTATAATTGTGATAATTGTGCAACAACTATAATTGTGATATAATTGTTATAATTTGCAACGACTATAATTGAATAGTCAGAGTTATTTGGGGTAGTCTTTATATAATTGTAGTTATTATGAGTTAATGGAGAAAAATGATATGAATGTGTTGGTACCAGGGTCCGTTCAAACGGACCCCAGACCGAACAGGCCTGTTAGGCCCAAGGTTATAGGTTATAAATACCTCCACAAGTGCAAGGGAGAGGGGGATCGATTGTTAGTGAAAGCGACACTAGAGAGTTGTGTGTGTGAGCATCCTAGCGCAAGCCCACACACCATCAGAATGTAATTTGATAATACTTTAATAATATAGATGTAATTTTGATTGATATATATATATATATATATATATATACAGAAAAAATCAGGAACGACCCTGATCGCACGGTGCCCTAAAACGGTATCTGCCCCCTCCACCTTGCGATTCCACATCCACGGTCGTCTCCTCTCCAAGCCACCGTTCGTCTCCAGGTAATTAATACAGACGAAACGCGGATGAAACCGCAAGACCAGAACTCGCGGATGAACCAGACGTGTCGTGGAAGAAAATCACGATCGGCCCTGTGGAAGAAGAACGGATGAACAGACCCCTGGAGAATACCAAATCAACTTCCGATCAGATTGGTCAGACTTCTCCATCCACATCCACATTACCCATTACCCTAGACACTCCCATCTCTGATGTCTCTACAAAAGCCTCATCTTTACGCTCTGTGCGAGAACAGTGTTCTCCTCCTCCTACCTCTGTCAATCGCCATTAATTAAACCACGACGGAAGGGAAGCATCTTGCTTGCTCTTCTTTTCCCTTCTCATCCCTATCTTCAGGAGGAGGACGACGCAAACATTTCATCAGATTTCTTACATCACGATCGGCCCTGTGGAAGAAGAACGGATGAACAGACCCCTGGAGAAATCGCGATCGGCACGAGCACTTGAATCGACTCTGGAGAATTCGCAATCGGAGATTGTCGATCTGGAGTTGATTTGGTATTCGGAAGTGACGGCGATCTGAAAATCGTTGGCGATCTGAGTCGATTCCCCGAAACTGCAATCGATTGCAGTTCCGGGGGAACTCGCGATGGGTTCCGCGGAACCGATTGCAGTTCCGGGGATTGCACGCCATCGAGGGAACCCATCGATTGCAGTTCGGGGAACTTTGGCAGTTCGGAAGACGGAACCTCCAAATCGCGGTTCCGTCTTTCAAGTACAGTCCTCCAATCGCGGGAATCGGAACCGTAGAACCTCCGTTCTGGATTGACTATCTGGTGTCCGCGATGGGTTCACGATCTGGTGTCCGCATGGTGATCACCGTGCGGACGTGCCGTTCCAGATGTTTTTCCTATATATATATACACTTTTATATCAATTGACGACTAACCACGAAAGTTCATCAGTTATGCATTAATACCGACTAGGGTTTTGCCGACGAACAAATAGTTTAGCGGCCAACTTGTTAAATTTGGCAGTTGTTATACTTATATACGTTTGTGTTCTTGTAGTGAACCATACAGACTCATCATACGGGAAGAGCTTCTTTTCAGAAAGATGAAAACCATTTAAGAATATGATTAATACATTCGGAACACAAGAGTAGCCGAGTAGGTATATTCATCAGTATCAAGAACCTAAAGTTGCATAGTGGAAAATACGTGCGTATTATTGCGACGCGATCAGTGAATATTGCCACCAATTGGTCATAACGTGATATCTGTGGCAAGAATGTAATAGACGCTTCAAGATGCCAATCTCTCAGCTAGCAAAGGTGATCCTTCACGAAGTACTGGTGGATGTCGATTTGATATAAAAGGAGGAGAAATTTAAATCGTCGACGCATCAAAATCAGTCAATCAAAAAACATGATACTTCAACTGATCACATTAACCATTGAAGTTTTTATAAATCTAAAATTTGAGTCTTGTTGTGTGCATATTTTTATTAAATTTTCACTTGATATATTATGCGGTTCTAATATATTCTACAACAATACTACTAATGAGAATGATGGTGTGCGAGCGCTAGGGACTCACACACACACAACTCTTTAGTGTTCTTTCTCTCTAGTAATTATCAACCCCCTTCCTTGTTGGACCAGGGGAGGTACTTATAGGATTCGTTCATGTGCTTTCTGGGCCTCCGCCGGCCCTGGTCCGTTGCTTGGGCGAGGAGGGTTTGTGGCATGTTCGGCCTGTGGTCCGTTTGGACGGGCCTCGGTACTAACTGAGACATAAAATTAAAGTGGTGACTATGAGTATGAGTATTTATTTTTATTAGCAAAATTGAACTTTAACAAAAAAAAATGTCACTAAATAGTAAATAACTTAATTCCATTAAATTGTGTTCTTTGTTTTGTTTTGTTTTGTTTGATTTATTTAAATTTAACTAGTAAATAAATTGATAGATTGATCATTGATAGTAATATTAGTATTTGTCATTTGATTAATTAATTGACATTTTAATTTGATTGATTCATTGATTGTGTTTTATTCGTGGGGAAAAAAATCAAAAAACCAATAACTATGAGTGCCATTCCTTTAGAGTTAACGAGAAATGATTTTAACGAATCATCCATTCAAAATCAAAATTCTATAAAAAGGGTGGAAAATGGATAACATTCTCAAGTCTCATTTCAAGAATTGAAAATTGGGGAACGAACAGGAAGACGAGAGATATCAATGTTCAATATCTTTTCCGATCATTTGAAATTGGTATTTGTTTGAATGATTGATTGATTGATCTTCATTTTGTTTTTGTTTTTTTCCAAAACAAAATTTCATCTTTTTTTTTGTTATTGTTGTTGCAGGTTGTGATCTAGCTGTTCTTGATAATAAATTAGATCGGATCCAACTTCCCAAGATTCTTTTCTGATGAAATCGGCAGCTGAAGAATTGTATATTCTTTGGGATGTTGAGAGCTGTCCTATCCCAGAGGGACTTCAGCCTGAGGATGTTGTAAGCAATATCAATAAATTCTGCAGGAAGGTAATAAAGAAATTCTCTTGTTCCCATGACATCTTACCTCCAAGATTAATAAAAGATGGAGTGAATGTACTAGCTGCTGGTGACAAGAATATTGTTGACATTAAGACTATGTTACTAGATATGCTTGTTTTTGCCCTTGATTATTCTGCTCCAGAAGCAATGATAATGTTGATGTCCAGTAACCAAGGCTTCAGCTCTACTCTGCATACACTCGGAAACCGTGGTTACACCATCATTCTTATCGTTCCGGAGAATGTCTATTTGACTAAGAGTCTGCTCGGCGCTGGCAATTTTGTTGGGGATTGGCATAGTTTGGCCACTGGAAAAGGATTTTTTCCTCCCATCATATCCGAAATGAACTTTTCAGACTGTGGAAGCTATTCCGAGTCCAACGACTGTGATAATAACTTATTCTACACAAGAGAAAATTATTTTTATGATGATGATGATGATGATGATGATGATGATGATGATGATAATGATGATGATGATGATGATGATGATGACGATGATGAATACGAATATGATGATGATGATGATGATGATGATGATAATGATGATGATGATGATGATGATGATGACGATGATGAATACGAATAATATAATGGATACAACAATGATTACAGTGATTTTGATGATTCTGATGGACGAAACATTGGCTTTGGGGCTGAACGAAATCTTATGTTTTTCAAAATTGACCTAGAAGAACTAATTGTATGCTATGCTGGTTTCATTTCTTTGTATAATTTAGAACATGCATTCAAGCTAAAGTATAAGAAGCCAATAAATTACCGAATATTGGGGGCAAATGGAATGGAAGATTTGTTGGACCAATGTTCTGATGTGATTGATATGCTCCAATATCCAAATGAAGTCTTCCTTGTTTTGAAAAACACAAAAGGGGTGGATTAGCCTCATTTCTTTCTTTTTAGATTCAAACATCCAGTTAAGTTTTTTTTTCCTTTTATACAACATTGGAATGTTGCAGTTTAATAAGGGAATAGTATTGGGTTTTCTTCTTCTATAAATATCAGAACATTCTCGATTTAATAAGGGGATAGTATTTGCATTTTATTTGTACTTTTTTTGGGTTAACAAGGGAGCAAACTGAACACATGCATCAGAGAGCTAGATCCCTTGAATGTTATAGTTTTTTGGAAAATAAAAGAATGTGTTTGTTTAATTGTTTCATATCATATTTTCATCATATTTCAATGTTTGAAAACAATAGAATGAAGAAAGAAAGAGAAAAATGAGACAGCATTTTGCATATATGCTATAAATATAATCTATATGCTATCTCGGTATCTCTATTTATTTTGGTATTCAGAAAATAAAAGATTATTAATTGTGGCGACTGTTGACTAACCACTGCCGTCAAGCTGTCCATGTGAAAGGAGGTGTGCCATGTATTGCTGGAATAAAAAATATATCAAAGAAACAATGGTCAGAACTCAAAAGGCAAGTAGTAATATGAGGATCTTTTAAGGGTTTTTATAAAAAAAAGTGTGGCGTAGTACTGACTACTGATACAAGAGGAATAAATAATCAATCAGTCATGAAGAAGAATTTGTAATCAGGATTTTTTTTTCAATATTCACCTGATTTTAGATGATTTGTCTAGAAATTAAGGGAGGGGAAAGAAAGTACTAGTGCTCTCCCCACCCTCATTCTGAAGATCTTCTCCAGCCACCTCTACCCCCTTCTCTCTGTCTCCCGGGTAATACTTTAGTGTTCATGGGGATTGCCCCTAAGTGTCCAATCTCTTGTTTCAAACAAGAAGGTATTTACCACTACATCATCAAGTAGTCAAGAACAATCCACAAGTTTAAATCAAAATGTTTATCAGGTTAGATTGAAATTTGTAGACAGTTTTATTTAACCTTGGGATTAAACTGTAATATACATGTCAGATGTGTTCATGGGGATTGAACCCTCAAGTGCCCAACCTCTTGTATCACACAAGAAGGTGTTTACCACAATATCATCAAGTAGTCAAGAACAATCCACAAGTTTTACTCAAAATGTTTATTAGGTTAGATTGAAATTTGTAGACATTTTTATTTAACCTTGGAATTAAACCCAAATATACATGTCCAGATGTGAAGAACACTAGGCCTGTAAATGGTATATCGAAATCTGTATTTGTATCCGCTTTTGAATTCAAATATTCGGATTCCGGATACAGATACCAAAAACGATATAAGGAAATTATCCAGACGGATTCGGATATCTGCAATATCCGTCGTTAAAATCCGAATTCGGTTGATAATTCCGGATACGGATATCCGAATAAATATATAATAGTAATATTATTAGTAATTAATCATTTTTATTTATAAACTTAATTAACTTATATTATTATTTAGGATTTTAAGGTGATTAATTGACTATTAATTAACTTTATTAAGGGTGATTTTATACTTTTTTAATTTTATTTTAGGATTTCTTAAATTTTTTTATAAAAAGTTATCCGAAATCTGTCTGATATACATTCCTAAAGAACACATATGGATAATGGATATTAATATTGATGGGAAGAACACACATGGATAATGGATAATGATTTTAATGTAAAGAAACTACTTACAGAGTGATAGGCGTAGGGAGATTTCCCTTGTCTTTCAAAATGCTTTGCCATTATGGAAAACTCAATAGGCCCCCATTCCTCAATATCAAAGCAATTCCCCAGCGCCGCTTTGTACAACTGGTCCCAAACAAAAACAAAAAAAAGAAGCTCGAAAATCAAAATGCATAAAATGTATATGATTCGCGATATAAAGTAAATACCTTTTCGTTGTCGGCGAGAAGCTCGGTGCCGATGGGGTAGGCGGCATAGAACTGATCGTCTCGAGAAAATCCAGCTCTAGTCCTGAAACAGTAAATCGTATTCCCACAACCTCACAATTTGATATACAGAAAAATGGAGAGGGTATAAGGTAGAAGAATCAAACGTGTTGCTGTTGTAGGCGTAGGATATCAAAGCGGAGAAGCAGAAGAAGGTTGTGTAGCCAGCTATTCTCCGAAGCTTTTGGATCTTAAGAATCTCCTTCCATTCCTGATACAACCTCATCCTCTTCTTGATGATTTCCGAAGCAGGTGATTGGGAGAATTCGTATTTCTTTGAATTTTTAAGAATTAGGGCTTTGACTGATCATCAGATTTTTATGAAATTTGTATTTTGGTCCAAATAAAATTTATTATTTTAATTGAATGCAGTTTAAAAGTACTTTTTTTGCAACATAATATATCTCCTTACATGATGTAAAAATAGAAAGAAAAAAATCCAATGAACTCATTTAATATAAGTTCAATAGTGTTCGAGTTTGTATGAGAATGTGTGCAACCAAAACATTAAAAAACAATATAATAAAGTGACGATTTAGATGAATTTCAACAATATCCAACGGCTCAAATAGGGTGAACGTTTTTGAGCTCACCTTATGCTGAGTTCACTGAAAAAAAAGCTGTGTAAAAATATCTATCTTAATAACGAGATTCGAACTTAATAGTTAATGTAACAAGTTAAACTAATCTTTCTTTAAAGTACTTAAGTTGTGAGCTTTGTTTCAGGTATTATTTTCATTACGATTAGCTCAACTGCTTTCAGTAATTATTCAGGTTTATAAGATTCAGAATTCGAGTCTCGTTGTGTGCATTTTCACTGTGATTTATCCGATAATATATTATGTATGTTGATATTTATATATCTTGCAGAGAGGTATTCTCTGTTATACCAAAAAAAATGTTTCGGTTGTTATACCAAAACACAGATAAAATAAAAATTGAAATAATGATCTTACATCAAGTTTCTTAAAAATGGTATCCTTTTCAAACATCAAACCATAAACCCTAAGACATTAAGAACCTTCCTTATACCTTGAAAGATTCCGCTTTTAATACCTTAATATGACGGTATCACATATGAAAATATTCACTACTTACCTAAAATTAACCTGCAAATAACTAATAAAAACATAATGTGATTATAACCTATAACAACTTAACCAAATGTCCAAATGTATACTCAACATTTTGGGGAAAAACATATATTCATGAATCGTGAGAGCAAATAATATGTTTCTAGTCAAGTATTTAATCTTCATTCCACCAAAACTACAATTCATAGCAACCAATACTTAACATTACTGCAACTTATTTTATTCATCACAGGAAAGAACCTCAGCAGTCAGCAGGCCAGCAGTGCTCAACTGCTCATCATACCTTTGCAACTTTCATATGATCAATCATCATTGATTCTAGCAGAGTCAAAACTTGGTAGGAAAATACAACTTGCACAATTGTAGATAAGGAATGAAAGAATAAGTAGTTATAAATCCATTAGATGTCCCAAATGCTTGTCAGTAGACTTCAGGGTTTGTGTTGGATGGGAAAGACTGTTCTCCCGAATGAGCATTAGATCTTCTTGATTTTGGATTTTTTGGAGAAGCCATGTAAGATGATGATGGTGAGCTGTTGTTGTCACTGGCAGAATATAAAGAAGATGGTAATCCATGGATTTTGGGAAGACCAGTCACATCAGGACTCAAACTGTAACCCTTGGCAATAGTTTCTGCTTCAAGTGGCAATTCATCCAATGTCTACAAAAGAAAACTAGTTAAAAAAATTATATGTTGCTAAGTTGATTTAAGTTGTGGAAACATACTCTAAAAGCTTGTTCCAAAACTCTAAGTGTTTCTCGGGTACGCTTCCTTTTCGCAGCTATATCATCAGGCTCCCTGAGCATATCCTCAAAAAGACTTTCTCTGAACAAAATGTAAAAAGACTCTCAATGATGAAACTTAAGTCGACAAACTTGATAGATACATAGATATGCCATAACAAAAAAAATATATGAAGGCATAAAAACCTGTAAAGTTTTCTGATGAAAACATTGTGCAATTCCCGCTTCGTATGGTTAACCTGAGAACAATAAAAGTGTAGATGTATCAAGGAACAAGCCATATCACTCAAATGTAAAAGTGCACTAACAAAGAGCTTCACTGACCAAGAAATGCATTATAGCTTTAGGCACAAAATCCTCAATGTTTTTTCGAACGATATCATAATAGGACCGTAGTAAAAGTTTTGTGACTAATATCTCAACTGCCTCCTGCTCTGACTGATTTTCAGATGGCTTTAGGAAAATTGGTGGCTGAGTGATAATATAGACCAATAAGACAGTAAATATACCATGTAAAAAGATTAGATTGATGCAAGAAACTTCTATAAAGAGAAAGATTAGTAATCAGTAATTACCTCTTCTAACTGAATCGTAGAAAACATATGATCAATAATCTGGACATCCTCGTTATGAGATTTCAACAAATAATTATTTTCTTTGGCAACGGAATGATTATCACCACCGAAGATTGATGAAAATCCCCAACTTGCACTAGAGGAACTCCCTGTACATATTTTAGAAAATCATATCAACGATTCTTTTCATGAGAAAGAAATACATTGTCCTAGTGAAAAATCATTGGAAAGTATAAAAAATAAAGGCAACAATGGTTTAATTATGAGACTGAATATACCAAATTTGGAAAATAAATAAAATTATTTCCAAAATAAAAGCTTAGGAAAAGAATACCACTGGATACTGGTTTGTCAGCATCAGAAGTCGGTTTAGCTACCTGTCGAGAAATCAAACAAGAACATAGTAATTAGGAAAATATAATTACAGCCAATAAGAGGCAAGTAACAAGAATACAAAATATACTTGATCAGCACTGAACCCATTAACACCAGATCGAGCAAAAATAGCCCGAGATTTTGCAGTTTTTTCATATCCGTGGAGTTTTTCCGAGTCTATGCCGTCCTGAATATTGAATCAATATAATTCGGTTACAAAACCAAACACGTAAATATTAAAGGTGAATAATTTTAAAAGAATTTATAATGGATAATTAATAACAACATTGGCTCAACTACAAATAGAAGAGGTGTCTTTACACAATCTGATGCTTTTTTAGAAGAAGAATCCTGATAAAAATACCTTTGGTCTTGGAACGGTTGGTGACGGTCTAGAAAATTTGACATTTTGCCGTGCATTTTCTACAGCTTTACTTCCGCCAATAAAATTTGGATGAGAAGTATTTATGTAATCCATCTGACAATTTGTAATGGCATATCACAAAATCAAAATGTATGAAATGACTGAGAAGTTCTTGCAAAAAAAAGAAATGACTGAGAAGTTATCATAATGATAGAAGATGTGGTATGTATCATAGTTTTTCAGACGATCGCCTAGGCGATCATGCTGGCCAGCACCTTCAGGCTATCAGCCTTCAGACGCTGGTCGGGTTAGGTTTAACCTATTAATCCATTTAATAATTAAAAAACCTTAAAAAAGAATTAGAAATCGAGAATAGGGTTTTTCTCTCCCTATTCTCGATTTTCCCAGGTGTCGTTCTCCCCTGCAGACCACCGGCGAGCTTCCCTTCCAGAGCGCACCTCTGACGAACGTCGATCAGAATTCTAGCGAGCACTAATCCGGCGAGCAGTGATCGAAAATCGAAATCATCATCCAATCTTCTCCGGTGGGCAGTGATTAAACAATTCTGGGTGTTTATTGTAAAATTCTACCATACTTCATGCAACCAGCTCCATCGCATGAATGTCTACTCGCATGTAAAACCTTGGTGTGTATTTTTTTTGATGGATATGTATATTCTACTAAACCTTGGTATGTATTATTCTACTATAGTACTATACTAAGAGTTTTACAGTTTTAAAAGTTAAGATAACTAAAAGATAAAAAGATTTGAAGAATATTAAGGCAATATTTAGTTTTTGTTACAAGAAGTCAAGGATAATAGAATTGTAGACGTATCATAAATCATCAATGACATCAAATTCTATTAGGTGTAAAACATATCAAACATTTCTGCATATTAAACAATCAGAATTCACATCTTAAGAGACCTCTTTAATCATCAATGACTGCCAATAAAAAACACATTTAAATATTTGATCGCCAAAAAAACAAATACCTACCTTAATCAGTATTAAGAATTTAAGATTGTTTCTATTAGGCGTAATTAAACAAATACACATTTTTATGACCTGATTTCTTAAAAAATAACTCCCAATAAAAGTAATTAAACTGATGTAACCTGCAATGAAACTAATGTACAAACTGGAAACTACCAAGTACCAATTATAGAACATACCTCCATTTCGATGAGGTGCCCTATCATTGTCTCTGATGGTTCAAGGCCTTCTCGCAAAAACTTCCCAATTACATCATCCATGCTTTTTCTAAGAATAGGAAACCGTTGTAGCTCTTCAGCTAAACAACGATGACTCATCTGGAATTATGAAAAATTTGTCAGTACTTAATAAAGAAAGAGTAAAGTAAAAAAGTTCTAAAAGACAATCAAGAGTCAAGGCACTATTATTGATGATTTGATGTACCTTCATTAACTCATCATAAATGAATCTGGCACATTGAAGACTGGGATCTAACAAGCGAGCAATCTGTCTTCTAATGAGAACTTCAAATGGCACCTGAGTTCAAAATAGAAAACTGATCTTAAGGGCAAGAAATGGAAAATGAAATCAAGGATTGAAAGCACAAACACAAATATTCCAAATAAAATATAGAGTAGGTATTTTATTACAAGATAAGTACAACTTACATCTGGAACAAATAAAGCACATTTGGGACCAGTTGCATTGTGTATGGCAGTCCGGATGTCTTCATCAGTCAACCCATCACAAGGATCAACCTCCTAAAAAGGATCGAAAACAATGTTTAGAAATATGGAAAGGTACATACTACATACCAATACAAAATAAAACAAAACAAACAAAAAAAGGAAATTTTGTGGATTGACAAAAATAATACCAATTACAAAAAATGACATCAATTCATCATACTAGAAAAATAATAACCTCAAACACAAACTTACAGGGAACATCAGAAGCTGATGCAGAGCATCTTAATTCTTTGTGTAATTCTGCAAATTACCTCTTTACCCCTAATATTGGAAGTATTAACAGAGGGCCTCAATTAGATGAGCACACACCTGAACAGGCTCAAGCTTGGCTCGAGATGGCTCGAACCATTGTGCTTCACCTTTGAAGCCAATTAACTCACATTGTGAAGGTTGTCCACTACACATAATGTGAGTATAAAAGACCAAGTGGACCCAAAGGAGGGCTGGTTATTATTTTTATTATTGAGAAGGTATTGTCTCTCTCTCTCCCGTTTCTTCCTACCTTTCTATCTTCCAATTTCCGTTTTTTTTTCTATTGCTATTCCCGATCAGAATTGATCCTTCGTGGAATCCTTGGAAATTCCAGATCTTCATCCCTTCTTACAAGAAGTTTCCATTCTTCTTTCTTCACCTCTCCATAGAACAGTCCTGTTCTATATTAGAAGCTGACCCTCAAAATTACTAATTTAAAAAATTGCATAACATATTTATCAAATCAACAAAGATAAAAAAAAAATTGAAAGCAAATAAACAAAGATAACGTAGGCTGGAGCAAGGTTTTTTAGGCGACCATGCGGTCATGCGATGGCCATGACCGCATGGCCGCCTAGGCGCTTCAGGCGACGCCTAGGCGGTCGCCTGAAAATAGAGTAAATTTTGCAAATTTACCCTGAACTTATATACATTTGCTAAAAAATATGGGTAAATTCAGAAACATTTAAAAAAATATATACATAAATTTTAAAACCTGAAATTACTAATACAAAGTAATAGACCTATTAATCTAAAATTTAAAATGTAAATACATAGATTATATGACTTCTATGAATTTAGGGTTAAAAAGGTGCAAGAAACAAGAAAGAAAAGAGGTTAGGGTTTTTTAAAACCCTCAACCTCTTATTTAAATGGGTGGTTGGGCCTTATATTTAAATTAAAAAAAAAAATTAAAAAAAAAATAATAAAACAGACCTATTGGGTTAGGCGGGTCCGGGTCAGATCCG
>LFYR01000951.1:238938-257216 GCA_001185155.1 Zostera marina | reverse complement strand
CAGGAAAAGATGGCAAAATGGCAACAGTTTTTGGAGCACAGAAAGACTCCAGAAATTCGTACAGGAAGGCAACTAAAATAGCTAAACCTATAACCCTGTACATTCAAGAAAGAGAGGAGGAAGAAGACACAACCTCATCTAATCAAGTTGAGGAGGTCAAACTCTCAAAAGGAGGAGTCCTGATAGGGACATCTTTATCCTCCGAGTTAAAAAAGTCACTGCTGCAACTATTAGAAACCCATGTGTACACGTTCGTATGGGAAGGGGAGGCACCCTCACAGGTACAGCATACTATAACGTGCCATGACCTCAACATAGACAGTAGCTTTACTCCTATACGGCAGAAGCGAAAAATACTCGCAGCTGAAAGAAAGGAGGCAGCACAGGCTGAAATTGAAAAATTAATCAAAGTTGGGCACATCCGGGAAGTCAAATATCCAAAGTGGTTAGCAAACCCAGTTATGGTGAAAAAATCTAATGGGAAGTGGAGGATGTGTGTAGACTTCACAGATCTCAACAAAGCATGTCCAAAAGACAGTTACCCACTCCCATCCATCGACAGATTAGTAGATGCAGCATCAGGAAATAAGTTACTATCTATGATGGATGCACATTCAGGGTACAATCAGATCTTAATGAAAGAAGATGATGAAGAGGCTACATCATTCATCACAGAATGGGGGACATATTGCTACAAAGTCATGCCTTTCGGCCTACGAAATGCAGGAGCAACCTTCCAAAGGCTGATGGACAAGGTTTTCAAAAAGCAGGAGGGAAGAAATGTCCTGGCATATGTAGATGACATTCTGGTGAAATCCAAAAAAGCAGATGAACACCCAAATGATCTGAAAGAAACCCTGGAAACTCTGCAGAATTATGGGATGAGGTTAAACCCTGCCAAATGCAGTTTCGGAGTACAAGAAGGAAAATTTCTTGGATTCTATGTAGGGCAGAAAGGGATAAAACCAAACCCAGATAAAATAGCAGCGATACTAGAAACAGCACAACCTCGAACAATAAAGGAGGTACAAAAGCTGAATGGAAAAATCAATGCCTTAAGTCGGTTCATTTCCAAAACAGCAGACAAGTGCAAACCCTTTTTCCAGCTACTAAAAACTAGTCAAAAAGGGGCAATAACATGGACTACAGAGTGTGACGAGGCATTTCAACAGCTCAAAGCACATCTGGCTTCTCTACCACACCTAACTTCGCCAAAGATAGGGGAGGAATTGTACGTCTACGTAGCAGCTTCAGAAGAGGCTATCAGTGCAGTTCTAATATGTCAAAGGGACAGTGAACAGATCCCGATATATTATCACTCAAAAAGGCTACAAGGGGCAGAAACAAGATATCCTCCAGTGGAAAAAATAGTCCTGGCAGTAGTACATGCAGCACGCAGATTCAGAGCATACTTCCTGGCTCATACAATTAAAGTCTTAACAGAACATCCCCTACGCAGAATCCTCCACAGGCCAGATACTTCCGGAAGATTAACGAAGTGGGCACTGGAGTTAAGCGAGTTCGATGTAGATTTTGTTCCTGCCACAGCCATTAAAGGGCAAGCAGTTGCGAGTGTCGGCAGAAAAGACTGCTCTAAAGGCAAACTAGGCGCAAATTGGGAAGGACCATATGTGGTGGAGGAAGAACTCCGACCAGGCACGTACAAGTTAAAGAGGGAAGATGGAACAGGCATTCCTAATACTTGGCACGCAGATAACCTACAGTTGTACTTTTAAAACAATTAAGTAGGATTATATTACTCTTGTAATAGTTTGAACTACGTAACTAATATGTTATTTAGTTAACAGAACACTTGAAAATACATTCCATATATTGATTTAAGAAGAATTACAAAGGAATGTAAATTACAAAGTTAAAAGGATAAGATAGAGGATTAATCTATTTAGGAGGGGGGTGTAGCTTTAGAATCCTCTGCATCGTTGTTATCTTGATCTTCTGTAGAGAAATCTTTATCAACGGCAGCAGTAGTATCATCCCCCGGAGCCTCCTCGTCTTCTTCTTCATCCTCTTCTTCCGCAAGCGCCCGATTTCGAACTTCGGTAGCTTCTTTGGGGTACTTGCGGGCCCAGTTGTGGACATCCTCAGCCTCAAAACCAGGGCAGACATGAGGACCCAGATCGACCAAGTCATTGTAATCTCGCACATTGGCAAGATAATCAACCTTGAGGTTCTCCAGATGATCGATCATACGTTGAAGCTCCTCAGTCGCACGTCGAGCTTCCTCAGTCAGACGTCGGACCTCCTCAGTTCTTGCCCGGTCCGTTTCTTCCAGTCGCGCTATCGAATTCTTGTAATCTTCCAGCGACTTGGAAAGCTTCTGGTTCTCTTCATAACCTTCGTTCAGTCGGTCAGTAAATATGGCATTCTGTTCCCGACAAGAACTAAGGTTCGCCTCAGTATTCTCGTGCTGGCGGGTAATGTCGACAATCATCGACTCTTTAATCGAGACCTTGGCACGTTCAGCTGCTAATTCCAGCTCTGCAGCCCCCAACTCCCCGTTGATCTTAGAGATTTCCTGCTCCTTATTTCTCAAGAGATTCCTTTGAGCAGCCCAATCCGCAGCCAACTTCTTGTTGGTGGCAGACAAAGTAGAGGCGTCTGAAACCTTTTGTGTAACCTCGCCTTCCAGATCTTTGCATCGGCGCTTCACTCTCTTCAACTCGTCTTCCATAGACTGATAGTCACGAAGACGAGACAGGGAAGAGAGGCGGCCCTGAAACAAATAGGTGAGCTGCAAAAAGAGAAAGAATGGGTAAGGACATGCTCATAGAAATAATCAAAACAAAAGCACTCACGTTGCTCAGGTTCTGTCCTATTTCCTCGACGGTCCGGTCCATCGGATACCCAGATATGGTCCGCAGTGTAGTCCGGGCGGCATCCGTGTCAGGGGTCAGAAGAAACTTGGACCCATAGTTCCGGGGGTGTGAACCTTGGTACCCCGGCAGCTGTGTCTCCCGGGTGGAAGCATAGTTGTATCGGCCCCGGGAGGACTCCCCAGCATAGTATGTCCTGCGAGGAGGAGTTCGTCGCCTGGGAGAGTGTCTCCTCGACTTCCTCGGAGGAGATAAGTCGGTCCTGGGGGGAGGAGTTCGTCCTTTTCTTCTTCTCCTCTCAGAGGTCTCTTTCTCTGTAGTTTTCTCAGACCCCTCAGACTGGGTCTCTTTCTCAGTAAGTTTTCTCTCGCTCCTCTTCTGGAGTACGGAAGAAGGAGGAGAGCTTGGAAGCAGCAGGAGACTGCACAGGGGTAATTTCTATAGGTACCACCGGAGGTACCTCCCCTTCCTCAGTTCGTTGGACTTCGTCAGGAGTAGGGGATTGCGCCATAGTATAGGCATTCTCCAGAGCACGTTGCCTCAGATGATCGGCGTCAGAAGGCTTGGAGGCGGCTGCATAAACCTTTGTGCCCGTTTCATTTTGCCCAACGCGTTCAGGGACACCTCCGGGGTTATGCATATAAAAATCTGCAAGGAATAAAAACAGAGTTAGAAAATGCATACGTATAGAAAACATAAAAGAAAAAACAGGCAAAGGAAGACCTTGTCGGTTAAAAGTATCATCAATCGCATGACCGACAGGCACAGCGATAGGATGCAAAAAGGCCAGCCTTTGCACGGAAGCTCCCTCATCCTCAGTCAGATCAGGACGAGGAATAGGCTTGCGACCACTAGTGGATGCAGGGAGAAGTCTGCTACCAGGGCATAACCTGCAATCCACAAAAATGAACTCACTCTTGTTCCGCCTGGTCGGATGATCTTTCAAGATGGCAGAGTGAGTAATAGATGTAGCACGGCTGGCACATGCAATGAAAGGGCTGCCCTTCTTCGGATTTTGGAATGTGAAGAAGTGGAAGAACAGCCGAGCAGTAGCGACTATGCCAGCATCCCTGAGAATATTAATAAACCCCCTGACATAAAAGAAAAAAGCGGCACCCATCTGGGAGATGCACAATCCAGAGTATAGAAGTATTTCACTAACTATAGAAGGGATCGGAAGGATCGGAAAGTTAGTGAAATATATACGATGGAGTGCCAGCATGAAATAGGGGGGCACGTCGCCAGTGTTCTCAGAGGGGTACGCCCAGTACACTCTCTCTCTAAGCTCTAACCCCCTCAAAAATTCTTTGGGCGGCATCCAGGGAAAGGGTGTCAGAGCAGCTACCCGCATTAGAGGAAAGGGGGTAGCCCGGAATATCAGTCAGAGAGACTGCACAGAAAGACCATATCCAGTCCCATATTCGCCCCGGTCAAGGATAGGGACGACGTGGAAACCGTTGCGAACGAGAACGGACCACTGACGCCAAGAACCATCCATCTCCCGATAGAAGGATGGGGCGCTCTTCTCCTCAAGGGGAGAAGGAAAGGGGTACTTGTCCCTCGTCTCAGGGGGGTAACCCAAAGGAGAACTTTCTAGAACGTGAATGTTCTGACTACAGACTTCGGGAGGAAGTTGAGCAGAACTGTCTGTAGTCACGGATAAATTCTCTGAAGTAGGAGTCTCCTCAGGAATGGAAGGCAAAATAATGGTAGGAGGAGGAGTCCTAACAACGGAGGGAGGGGTTCCTCCAATTTCTACATCCTGCTCTGAAGAAGAGGAGCTAGAGTAGGAAGAACCCGAGCTTCCCGAGCTAGATGTAGAAGACCCCGAACTGGAACGTGCGGGGGAAGAATGGGGAGCACCTACAAACAAAAAGAAACAAATAAAGAGTAAGTTATGAAATAGATAATAAATAAGTAACTTACTAGGTACGGGCTTGCGCGTACGACGGGAAAGAGCTTTTCGCTTACTTCCAACAGGTAAGGAGGAAGGCGAAGCAACTCTAGGCTCCGTTACAGCAGGAGCAGTCCGAACAGACTCTGGTTCAGCAGGAATATCCTGAACCTCGATGTTAACAGTCTCTGTCACGACAACATCAACCTGAGAAGTCTGGGGGCTGGCATCAATAGCCCGATCCTCATCAAGAGGAAGGTCTTGCTGCGAGTTCTTGTCAGAAGACATTATGAACCTGCACGAAGAACATAGCAGTCAGGCCAAGTTATGGTAAAAGTCGATCCCAAGAAAAGTCGATCCGGACTTCAGGGAAACGAACGTGCAATATAAGGGAAGTCGATCTCAGAAGTCGATCCCAGGGAAGTCGACCTCAGAAGTCGATCCTAGAAAAGTCGACTTTCGGGAGACAAGGGTCTCAGGAAGTCGACCCCAGTAAACTCGGACCAAGGGAAGCACTTCGGGAGCACAAAGGCCAAAACCATGGAAGTTGATCCCAGTAAAAATGGACCCAACTTTGAAAAGTCGATGACAAGGCGTCAAACCTCACAAAGTTGGACCACAGTCCAATGGGGAACAACTTCGAAAGGAACCAACTTTCAGAAAAGTCGGACCCCAAGGAAGTCGAACCCAGTGCAACCTCAGAAGAGCCCGACAACAAAAGTCGGACCCCAGAAAGTTGCACCTCCGAGGCTCAAGTCGAAGCCTCACGCACGCTGGAAGTCGAAGCGGAGAGAAGCTGGAAGTCGAAGTGGAGAAACTGGAAGTCGATGCGAAGAAAGTCGATGCCTCAGAGCGAAGGAAACAAGTGGGGAGAAAGTGAACCCCCCTTCGCTATTTATAGGGGAAAGTCGAAGACGAACCGCCGCGGGCACTGTTCATCCGGGTCGACCCGTTGGGCCGGGAAGCCCACGGGCCCGGCAGACCCACGACGGCCCAGTCCGCGAAAAACCCCAAAATCCAACTAGATGGCATCGACATTCCAGGAAAATTCATCGACATTTCAGAAAAACTATCGACATTCCGCAGAAAATTGAGTTCGACATTCCCAAAAAAGGGGGATAGACGTCGACATTTGGCAAGGAATTCGATACCTTCAAAAGAGAAGAACAGGATCGACATTCCGCAGAAAATTGAGTTCGACATTCCCAAAAAAGGGGGATAGACGTCGACATTTGGCAAGGAATTCGATGCCTTCAAAAGAGAAGGACAGGATCGACATTCCGCAGAAAATTGAGTTCGACATTCCCAAAAAAGGGAGATAGACGTCGACATTTGGCAAGGAATTCGATGCCTTCAAAAGAGAAGGACAGGATCGACATTCCGCAGAAAATTGAGTTTGACATTCCCAAAAAAGGGGGATAGACGTCGACATTTGGCAAGGAATTCGATGCCTTCAAAAGAGAAGGACAGGATCGACATTCCGCAGAAAATTGAGTTCGACATTCCCAAAAAAGGGGGATAGGCGTCGACATTTGGCAAGGAAGTCGATGCCTTCAAAAGAGAAGGACAGGATCGACATTCCGCACTACTCTGATCGACATCCTCAGGAAAAGATGAGATCGACTTTTTGGGCAACATCGACATTTCCAGGGAGAAATGAGATCGACTTGTTGTCAAAAATCCGACATCTTCAGAAAAGGACCAGAAGACATCGACATCCTCAGAAAAAGATGAGATCGACATTTCCAGGGAGAAATGAGATCGACTTGTCGTCAAAAATCCGACATCTTTAGAAAAGGATCAGCAGTCATCGACATCCTCAGAAAAAGATGAGATCGACATTTTTTGGGCAACATTGACATTTCCAGGGAGAAATGAGATCGACTTGTTGTCAAAAATCCGACATCTTCAGAAAAGGATCGGCAGACACATCGACATCCTCAGAAAAAGATGAGATCAACTTTTAGAACAACGTCGACATTTCCAGGGAGAAATGAGATCGACTCGTTGTCAAAAATCCGACATCTTCAGAAAAGGACAAAAGAATATGGTATTGACTAAAAGAAAGCATCGGTTACACTAACGTACTTCAAAGTAAAGGTATAAGTCGAATAAAGGAAAAGGTAAAAGTATATTTATTCAAAGTCACAAAAATGATGAATGAAAAATATTACAGGTTCCTAATTAAAATTGATACGGCGACGTAAGCGGCGAGGGACCTGATCCAGCGGGGAAGCACTGCGGCGGGGACGCCTCCGACGTCGGCCACGAGGAGGGACAAAAGAAGAAGAGGCGGGCGGAAGATCGCCACCACACCATTCTTCAAAAATTGATTCCCTAGCAGCAACAGCAACACTCTGCCGCTCAACAATAAGCTGGCGCAGAGAAGGAAGATCCAAGGTTGACGACCGAGGATCCAAAATATTCAAAATTCGATCCAGCTCCTCAATCTCTCCCTGAATAAAATTAGCAACGAGACTCACAAGAAGAGCCATGGATGGATGAAGGAAAAGAAGAACCTAGGGGTCCTATTTATAGACACTAGGACAGCACTGATAGTACAGGGTCCGACACACAGACCATAGTACTAAAAGACGTATCCCAAAGTATCTAGTACGCAGAGGAGGGGGGA
Organism: Zostera marina; assembly: GCA_001185155.1. NCBI lineage: Eukaryota > Viridiplantae > Streptophyta > Magnoliopsida > Alismatales > Zosteraceae > Zostera > Zostera marina. The sequence continues at coordinate 249,856 of LFYR01000951.1, read as the reverse complement.
GTACTGGTGATACAGTATCCCGAACACGGTCACAACCTACCAGCAACTAGAAGTCCGGATAGCCTAAGATGAGTTGAGGTATCTATTCTAGGGTTGGGGAGGTCCCAGGTCGAATCCTAGGAAGATCGACTTTCCTGAGGATCGACTTCCCTGGGATCGACTTTTGAGTAAAGTCGATCACCAGGAAAAGTCGACCCCCAGAAAGTCGATCTCTGGAAAGTCGATCCCTGGACCCAATCGGATCAGTTAGGCAGTTAGGCGGTTACTGCCCAAATGACCAGATTGCCCCCATAAGAATCCCTATAAATAGAGGGCACCCCCCACTCATTAGAGGAAAGTCATTTTTGGAGAAGAAGAATTCCTAGCGAAGCAGAGCTCTGCACACTTGAGTTCCGGTCCGGTTTCCCGCGGAGTTCCCCGCTTGGCGCTTGCTTGCGCGTCTTGGAGTACTGGTCGGGTTTCACCCCCATCAGTTGGCGCCGTCTGTGACTTAAAGATACTCACGACAAAAGCTCCTCGACTTTTTCGAAAAAAGGGATCGACTTTTTTCCAAGTCGCCAGCTAGGAAGTTTTGCGAGGAAATCAGCCAGCAAGGGATCGACATTTCGGAAGATCGACTTTTTTTCCTTCCAAGGAAAAAGTCGACCCCTCAAGGAGCTTTCAGACATCGACTTCCAAGGAATCCTCCAAGTGCACTAGGAATCGACTTTTTGAAGATCGACTTTTCCCTCCAAGCAAAAGTCGAACCCATCTTCCAAGAAAAAGTCGAACACTCCAGGATGGTGGTAACTCGAAGCACTTCCCAAGGAGGAGGAGCAAATTCACAGGAGGCGCCAGAGCAACAACCTGGCAATTCAAAAACTAAAAGGCCAGTGGGTCGACCGCCCAAGGCCAATAAAAACAAGAGGACTCCCACGGGACCTGAGGCTGACCCCGAAGGCGAACCCGAGCAAACCCCCCAAGCTTCAGCAGGAGGGGAAAATCTGAACATCACAGTTCAGGCAATAGCAGAGGCCATCCGACTCCTTGCTGAAAAGGAGAAACCTTCGGAAGAACAACCTCAGAAGGGGGGACCCACAAGCAGCAAGGGACCAAGGGCTGCTACATCAGAATCCACTCATGGGTTCATAAAAATGCCTATAGAAGAGCTGGAGAAAATGAAGGAAACCATAGCAAAAATGAGCGAAAAGATAAAGGATATTGAAAAGTCTAAGGCGTCAATATACCATTCAAAAGCTCAAACCTCAAAGCAGGCCAAGGCACAGCAGGAGGTGTCAAGTCATAGGGCAGCACATTCAAGTGCGCCACTATTTCACAAACCAGAGGGGCAACCCAAACCTCTTGTCCGAAAACCTGTACAGGAAGAAAGTACGGGGGACACAGAAGGAGGCGAGGTCCCAAACTGGCTGGTAGGCATGGATGCTTTGCACAAATCTCTGATGGTAAAACCAACACCTCTGAAGTTCAGGCTACCCAGGCTCCAGGTTTATGATGGAAAGATGGACCCAGCGGACCATATAAACATGTTCGTAGGGGCAATGCAGTGGGCTACATCAAGGGATGACATTCTCTGTAGAGCATTCCCAGGAACATTAAAAGGACCCACATACAGATGGTTCGTTGAATTGCAGCCAGGGAGCATAACAAATTTCGAGGATTTGAAAAAGAAGTTCGTCGCCCAACATTGTGGAAACACAAGGGTTAGAAAGGGCACAGAATCACTGTTCGCAATTAAGCAGAATGGAGACACGCTTCGGAATTATACAACTAAATTTACGGAAGCGATGCAGAAAATCTCCGATCTAAACACAACAATCGCAATATGCGCATACTCGAAAGGGCTAGACATGAACACGCCATTAGCAATAAAGCTAAACGTCAGTAATGTAAAATGCATGGAGGACCTGCTAACAAAGGCCCAGAAGTACATAAATTCTGAAGAGTATGAGAAAGAAAAAGAAAAAGAGAGAGGTGCCATAAGCAACAAAAAAGCATACGAGGCACCAAAGAAAAAATTCCAGAAATTCGAAAAAGGAGAATCATCCTGGAGACCAAAACACGACGGAAAGGTTTACCAAACATCTGAGGAGTTCGGGAAATCAAGATATCCAAAGTACAAAGACTTGGGATTTACGGTTTTCAGCACTCCAAAAGAGGAAATCTATAATAAAGAAAAAGGAAGAATAAGGTTTCCTCAACCAGAAGAATTAAACCCTGCAACAAAAGAGGCCCGAACAAGGGGGAACAGATACTGTAAGTTCCACAAGGACTACGGGCACAACACAGAAAATTGCAGGGAGCTAAGCACTTTCCTAGATATACAGGCAAAGGAAGGAAAGCTTAAACAATACGTAAACAAAGTAGAAAGGGAGCAACAAGGTCGCAGGAACCCAAATAACAAGGGTAAGCGACAGCGCTCAAAAAGTCCCGACTCAGATACTGACCATAAGAGGAGGGGAGCAACAAGGTCGCAGGAACCCAAATAACAAGGGTAAGCAGGAAATACTCGCAAAAGTTAATATACGAGCGAAGAAAGAAATAAGCTTCTCTGAGGAAGATCCGGCCCACACCTAATTACGCAAGGCGGAACAATTAATCATATTCACCCTTGCGGTATTCGCATGGAATATAGAGCAGATTTCAAAGGGTCAAAAACAACTCAGCTAATACCCCCAGAGGGGGGGCAGAGAGAGGCACTAGTTGACTCAACATCTATACCTCCGTACAATCCGAACATAACACAGGCAGAATACTGGAGAAAACCCTCGATAGAATACATTGAAGGGTAGAAACTCCCAGAGAACAGGAATAAAAGGCGTAAACACGCATTCCAAGATACTGCCTAGTTGGTAACATTCAGCATAAGAAACCCTACATCAAGGGATATGCAAAATACATCAAGGGGGGAGGACTCTAGCCCAAAGAATAACAGGGTAGAGGCACTTCTGGCCTACACTAAAGAAAGAGGCAATCTTACCTGCAAGAAAATGCAAGGCATGCCAGATTCACAAAAACATACGACTAATAGGGGTAGTAAGCCCCATCCCTTTCGCAACATGGGGGATAAACATTGTGGGACCATTTCCAGTATCAACAGGCCAGGCTAAATTTATATTTATAGTTGTCGACTACTTTACTAAATAGGCTGAAGCACTAGCTGTACCCAAAATAACTCAAGGAGCAGCAATAAAGTTTATCTTCAAATGCATAATGTGCAGATTCGGTATTCCAATGCATATAGTGACAGATAACGGTACATAGTTTACCGGTGGGGAGTTTACGAGATCGGTATACAGGCCACAGGGTAATGGGCAAGTAGAAGTCACAAACAGAGCTAGCATATGGAATGAAAGCACTAATCCCAACAGAGCTAAGCATTCCAACAGTCAGAGTGTTATCCTATGACACGGAAGAACGTAGTGTTAGACGGGGAACACATCGGCAAGAGTAAACCTCACCTACGGAAACGTAGTGTTAGACGAGGGACGTACTCAAAAGTGAACCCCACCTACGGAAGAAAACATGAGATCATGTGCGATAACTCTGGACTTAGTGAATGAGCTTAGGGGTAATGCACAGACAAAGAATGCAGTTTACAAACAAAGCATCGCTAGATATCACGACAAGAATGTCAAGGGTAAAGCGATAAGTAAAGGAAGCCTAGTATGGAGAAGAGCGAGTGTCGGCAGAAAAGACTGCTCTAAAAGCAAACTAGGCGCAAGTTGGGAAGGACCATATGTGGTGGAGGAAGAACTCCGACCAGGCACGTACAAGTTAAAGCAGGAAGATGGAACAGGCATTCCTAATACTTGGCACGCAGATAACCTACAGTTGTACTTTTGAACAATTAAGTAGGATTATAATTACTCTCGTAATAGTTTAAATAATAGTTTGAACTATGTAACTAATACGTTATTTAGTTGACTATCAGAATACTTGAAAAATGAAAATTACAACAGTTAGTAATCAAAACATTCAGAAAACATTCCATATATTGATTAAACATGAATTACAAAGGAATGTAAATTACAAGGATATCAAGGAGTTAATCTATTTTAGGAGGAGTGGATGCATCCTTAGGACCCTTTGCATCGTTGTTATCTTGATCTTCAACGGAGAAATCTTTATCAACATCAGCAAGCGCCTTTAGAACCCCCTCTTCTTCTTCATCCTCCCCATCCTCTTCTTCCGCAAGCGCCCGATCTCGAACTTCGGTGGCCTCCTTGGGGTACTTGCGGGCCCAGTCATGGACATCAGCTGCCTCGAAACCAGGGCAAACATGAGGACCCAGATCAACCAAGTCATTATAATCTTGCACATTGACAAGATAGTCAGCTTGGAGCTTCTCCAGATGGTTGGCCACACGTTGAAACTCTTCAGTTGCAAGTCGAGCTTCCTCAGTTGCACGTCGAGCTTCCACAACTGCTTGGTTGACCACCTCAGTCTTTGCTTGGTCCGCTTCTTCCAGTCGCATTATCGTTTTCTTATATTAGTCTTGCGACTCCAGCAGCTTCTTATTCTCATCATGACTCTCACCCAGTTGGCGGGAAAATATGGCATTCTGTGTCCGACAGGAGTCAAGATTCACCTCAACATTCCCGCGCTGAAGTTCAAGGTCAGCAATCATCGACTCTTTAATAATGACCTTGGCACGTTCAGTTGCGAGTTCCATTTTTACGGCCCCCAACTCTCCCTTAAGTTGGGAGACCTCCTGCTCTTTTTCTCTCAGGAAATTCCTTTGAGCAGCCCAATCCGCAGACAACTTCTTATTAGTTTCAGACAGGGTTGAGGCGTCTGAAACTTTCTGCGCAACCTCATCTTCCAGATTTTTGCATCGGCGCTTCACTCTCTTCAACTCGTCTTCCGTAGACTGAGAATCACTAAGACGAGACAGGGAAGAGACACGGCCCTGGAACAAATGGGTGAGCTGCAAAAAGAAAGAGTGGGTAAGGACACGCTCATAAAAATAACTAAGAAATAAAGAACACTCACGTTGCTCAAGTTCTGTCCGATTTCTTCGACAATCCGGTCCATCGGATACCCAGAGATGGCCCGCAGTGTGGTTCGGGTGGCATCCGTGTCAAGGGTCACGAGAAATTTGGACCCGTAGTTCCGGGGGTGCGAACCTTGATACCCCGGCAGTTGCGTCTCCCGGGTGGAAGAATAATTGAAGCAGCCCCGGGAGGACTCCCCAGGATAATAATTCTTGCGAAGAGGAGTTCGTCGCCTGGGGGAGTGTCTCCTCGACTTCCTTGGAGGAGATGAGTGGGTCCGGGGAGGAGGAGTCCGTTCTTTTCTTTTTCTCCTCTCAGAGACCTCTTTCTCTGTAGTTTTTTCAGTCCGCTTAGACTGAATCTCCTTTTCCGCAGCCTTCTCCGGAAGCCTTTCCGGGGGTCCGGCATATAGCGACGGAACCCTATTCCTTGTTTGAAGGGCGTTGCTGGGAGTGACTGACGTAATCAGGCATGTCTCACCACCCGTCCTCAGCTCGTTGGACCTCGTCAGGAGGAGTGGGGGACTTCGCCATAGTGTAGGCGTTCTCTAGAGCACGCTGCCTTAGATGATCAGCATCAGAAGGCTTGGAGGCAGCTGCGTAAACCTTGGAGCCCGTTTCGTTTTGCCCAACGCGTTCAGGGACACCTCCGGGGTTATGCATATAAAAATCTGCAAGGAATAAAAACAGAGTTAGAAAATGCATATGTGTATAGAAAACATAAAAGGAAAACAGGCAAAGGAAGACCTTGTCGGTTAAAAGTATCTTCAATCGCGTGACCGACAGGCACATCGATAGGATGCAAAAAGGCCAGCTTTTGCACGGAAGCTCCCTCATCCTCAGTCAGATCAGGACGAGGAATGGGTTTACGGCCACTAGTGGATGCAGGAAGAAGTCTGCTACCGGGGCATAACCTGCAATCCACAAAAATGAACTCACTCTTGCTCCGTTTGGTCGGAGGATCTTTCAAGAGGGCAGAGTGAGTAATAGAGGTTGCACGGCTGGCACATGCAATAAAAGGGCTGCCCTTCTTCGGATTTTGGAATGTGAAGAAGTGGAAGAACAGCCGAGCAGTGGGGACTATGCCAGCATCCCTAAGGATATTTATGAATCCCCGGACATAAAAGAAGAAGGCAGCACCCATCTGAGATATACACAACCCAGAATACAAAAGTATTTCACTAACTAGGGAAGGAATTGGAAGGATTGGAAAGTTAGTGAAATAAATTCGGTGAAGTGCCAGCATGAAATAGGGGGGCACGTCACCAGTATTCTCAGAGGGGTACGCCCAGTACACTCTCTCTCTAAGCTCCAACCCCCTCAGAATTCTTTGGGCGGCATCCAGGGAAAGGGTGTTGGAGCAGCTACCCGCATTGGAGGAAAGGGGGTAGCCTGGAATATCAGTCAGAGAGACTACACAGAAGGAACCATATCCAGTCCCGTACTCGCCCCGGTCGAGGATAGGGACAACGTGGAAACCGTTGCGAATGAGAACGGACCACTGACGCCAAGAACCATCCGTCTCCCGATAGAAGGATGGGGCGTTCTTCTCTTCAAGGGGAGAAGGAAAAGGGTATTTGTCCCTCGTCTCAGAGGGGTAACCCTTAGGGGAACTCTCAAGAACATGAATATTCTGACTACAGACTTCGGGAGGAAGTTGAGCAGAACTGCCTGTAGTCACAGATAAAACCTCCGAAGTAGGAGTCTCCTCAGGAATGGAAGTCAAAATGACAGTAGGAGGAGGAGTCCTGACAACGGAGGGAGGGGTTCCTCCAATATCTACATCCTCTGAGGAAGAAGAGTAATAGGAGGAGGAACCCGAGCTAGAGGTAGAAGACCCCGAACTGGAACGTATGGGGGAAGAGTGGGGAGCACCTACAAACAAAAAAGAAACAAATAAAGAGTAAGTTACGAAATAAATAATAAATAAGTAACTTACTAGGAGGTACGGGCTTGCGCGTACGACGGGAAAGAGTCTTTCTCTTACTTCCAATAGGCACGGAAGGTGAAGCTCTAGGCTCCGGTACGACAGGAGCAGTCTGAACAGACTCCGGTTCAGCAGGAGGATTCTGAACCTCGATACTTATGATTTCGGGGATCTGAGGAGCGTCTTGCTGCGAGTTTTTGTCAAAAGACATTATAAAACCTGCACGAAGAACAAAGCAGTCAGGCCAAGTTAAGGCAAAAGTCGATCCCAAGAAAAGTCAACTTGGACTTAAGGGAATCGAACTTGCAATATAAGGGAAGTCGATCTCAGAAGTCGATCCCAGAAAAGTCGACTATCAGGAGACAAAGGCCTCAAGAAGTCGATCCCAGAAAAGTCGACTGTCTGGAGACAAAGGTCTCAAGAAGTCGATCACAGGAAAGTCGACTGTCAGGAAGTCGATTCCAGTAAAAATGGATCCAACTTTGAAAAGTCGATGACAAGGCGTCAAACCTCACAAAGTCGGACCACAGTCCAATGGGGAAAAACTTCAAAAGGGACCGACTTTCAGAAAAGTCGGACCCCAAGGAAGTCGAACCCAGTGCAGCCTCAGTAGAGCCCGACAATAAAAGTCGGACCCCAGAAAGCTGCACCTCCAAGGCTCAAGTCGAAGCCTCACGCACGCTGGAAGTCGAAGCAAAGAAGCTGGAAGTCGAAGCGAAGAAGCTGGAAGTCGATGCGAAGAAAGTCGATGCCTCAGAGCGATGGAAACAAGTGGAGAGGAAGTGAACCCCCCTCCGCTATTTATAGGGGAAAGTCGAAGACGAACCGTCGCGGGCACTGTTCATCCGGGTCGACCCGTTGGGCCGGGAAGCCCACGGGTCCGGCAGGCCCACGACGGCCCAGTCCGTAAAAAACCCCAAAACCCAACTAGATGGCATCGACATTTCAGGAAGATTCATCGACATCTCAGAAAAACCATCGACATTCAGCAAAAAATTGAGTTCGACATTCCCAGGAAAAAGGGGGATAGGCGTCGACATTTGGCAAGGAATTCGAATCCTTCAAAAGAGAAGGGCAGGATCGACATTCCACACTACTCTGATCGACATCCTCAGAAAAAGGTAGGATCGACATTTTTAGGCAACATCGACATTTCCAGGGAGAAATGAGATCGACTTGTCAAAAATCCGACACCTTTAGAAAAGGATCAGCAGTCATCGACATTTCAGGAAGAGTCATCGACTTCCTCAGAAAAAGGTGAAATCAACATTTTTAGGCAACATCGACTTGTCAAAAATCCGACACCTTTAGAAAAGGATCAATAGTCATCAACATCTTCAGAAAAGGTGAGATCGACATTTTTTTTGGGCAACATCGACATTTCTTTTTTTAGGCAACATCGACATTTCCAGGGAGAAATGAGATCGACTTGTCAAAAATCCGACACCTTTAGAAAAGGAAAAAAGAATATGGTATTGGCCAAGAGAAAATTTCGGTTACACTAACGTACTTCAAAGTAAAGGTGTAAGTCAAATAAAGGAAAAGGTAAAAATATATTTATTCAAAATTACAAAGATGATGAATGAAAAATTTTACAGGTTCCTAATTAAAATTAATACGGCGACGCAAGCGGCGAGGGACCTGATCCAGCGGGGAAGCACCGCGGTGGGGACGCCTCCGACGTCGGCCACGTGGAGGAATAACAGAAGAAGAGGCAGGCGGAAGATCGCCATCAGACCATTCTTCAAAAATGGACTCCCTAGCAGCAACAGCAACACTCTGCCGCTCGACAATAAGCTGGTGCAGAGAAGGAAGATCCAAGGTCGACGACCGAGGATCCAAAATATTCAAAATTCGATCCAGCTCCTCAATCTCTCCCTGAATAAAATCAGCAAAGAGACTCACAAGAAGAGCCATGGATGGATGAAGGAAAAGAAGAACCTAGGGGTCCTATTTATAGACTCTAGGACAGCACAAAAGGACAAAAATGGCAAAATCGACTTTCTTACACAAGGGATCGATTTTTGACCAAAAGCACCAGGAATCGACTTTTTGACAAAAGTCGACCAAACTCAACAAGGGATCGACATTTAGCAAAAGTCGAAGAAACTCAACAGGGGATCGACATTTAGCCAAAGTCGAGCAAAAATCAACAGGGGATCGACTTTTTCTTCCCACAGAAAAGGGGTGCAGAAAAAGAACCCAGACAAGTTGGAGTTGCAGAGGCACACCAAGACAGGAGGGTGTAACACGAAATACTCCTGAGGAATCGTGGAAGTCCACAACTCGGACGGAGATACGGCAGCAAAATGAACTGAGCCATATAAAGATATTTGAACTCCTACTATTACTGGACGTAGTAACAAAGTAGGACGCCAAATTAACTCTACCTACGGAAGAACGTGGGTAGAGAAAGTCTTAATGGTAACAGAGTCAAGATGCGTATCCCATCCAAGGCAAAAGTGAACCCCACCTACGGAAGAACGTAGGTTAGACGGAGAACACATCGGCAAGAGTGAACCTCACCTACGGAAACGTAGTGTTAGACGAGGGACGCATCGGCTAAAGAGAGAACCTCACCTACGGAAACGTAGTGATGGGGAACACATCGGCAAGAGTGAACCTCACCTACGGAAACGTGGTGTTAGACGAGAGATATACTCAAAAGTGAACCCCACCTACGGAAGAACTTAGGTTAGACGGGGAACACATCAGCTAAAGAGTGAACCTCACCTACGGAAACGTAGTGTTAGACGAGGGACGTACTCAAAAGCGAACCCCACCTACGGAAGAACGTAGGTTAGACGGGGAACACATCAGCTAAAGAGTAAACCTCACCTACGGAAACGTAGTGTTAAACGAGGGACGTACTCAAAAGTGAACCCCACCTACGGAAGAACGTAGGTTAGACGGGGAACACATCGGCAAAAGTGAACCCCACCTACGGAAGAACGTAGGTTAGACGGGGAACACATCGGCAAAAGTGAACCCCACCTACGGAAGAACGTAGGATTAGACGGGGAACACATCGGCAAAAGTGAACCCCACCTACGGAAGAACGTAGGTTAGACGGGGGACACGTCGGCTAAACACACACCCCATTCTACAAAAATGTAGACAGAGGGGCAAGTGCCCAAGAGTACACCTCACCTACGGAAGAACGTAGGTTAGACGAGGGACGTACTCAAGAACAATCCTCACCTACGGATGAACGTAGGTAGACGAGGAGTCACACATAGCCTCAGTCGTAGAAAGGCGAGCAAAAGGAGGGGGCAAGTATTGAAACAACAATCCTCACCTACGGATGAACGTAGGTAGACGAGGAATCACACTTAGCCTCAGTCGCAGAAAGGCGAGCAAAAGGAGGGGGCAAGTATTCAAACAACAATCCTCACCTACGGATGAACGTAGGTAGACGAGGAGTCACACTTAGCCTCAGTCGAAGAAAGGCGAGCAAAAGGAGGGGGCAAGTACTCAAAGAACAATCCTCATCTGAGGAAGAACGCAGGTAGACGAGGAGCCACACTTAGCCTCAGTCGCAGAAAGGCGAGCAAAAGGAGGGGGCAAGTATTCAAGTAATAGTCCTCACCCACGGATGAACGCAGGTAGACGAGGAAGCACAATCAGCCCCTATCGCAGAAAGGCGGAAAAAAGGAGGGGGCAAGTATTCAAGTAATAGTCCTCACCCACGGATAAACGCGGGTAGACGAGGAAGCACAATCAGCCCCTATCGCAGAAAGGCGGAAAAAAGGAGGGGGCAAGTATTCAATTAATAGTCCTCACCCACGGATGAACGTGGGTAGACGAGGAAGTACACTCAGCCCCTATCGCAGAAAGGCGGAAAAAAGGAGGGGGTCGGGGTACTCTCAAAACCCGCCACAGGGAAGAGAACCCAAGCAGTGCTCAAGGACAGCTCAGGCAAGGCGTCAAGGTGGGCAAGCAGGGTTCCGCGGGAGAATCGGGCCGGACAGGGGTGCAAGGAGTAGGCTTCGGCTAGG
>LFYR01000951.1:201431-238838 GCA_001185155.1 Zostera marina | reverse complement strand
GTACTGGTGAGAGATGATCGTACATCCAGGGACATCACCAGAAATCCACATCGCAGCACGCAAAGAGGGGGGGAATACTGATAGTACAGGGTCCGACACACAGACCATAGTACTAAAAGACGTATCCCAAAGTATCTAGTACGCAGAGGAGGGGGGAGTACTGGTGATACAGTATCCCGAACACGGTCACAACCTACCAGCAACTAGAAGTCCGGATAGCCTAAGATGAGTTGAGGTATCTATTCTAGGGTTGGGGAGGTCCCAGGTCGAATCCTAGGAAGATCGACTTCCCTGGGATCGACTTTTGAGTAAAGTCGATCACCAGGAAAAGTCGACCCCCAGAAAGTCGACCCCCAGAAAGTCGATCTCTGGAAAGTCGACCCCTGGACCCAATCTGATCAGTTAGGCAGTTAGGCGGTTACTGCCCAAATGACCAGATTGCCCCCATAAGAATCCCTATAAATAGAGGGCACCCCCCACTCATTAAAAAAAAGTCATTTTGGAGAAGAGGAATTCCTAGCGAAGCAGAGCTCTGCACACTTGAGTTCCGGTCCGGTTTCCCGCGGAGTTCCCCGCTTGGCGCTTGCTTGCGCGTCTTGGAGTACTGGTCGGGTTTCACCCCCATCAATCACATTTTCTACTGCCTTAGTATTGCTCTCAGTTACAATTAAATCATCTACATATACTAATATCCAAATATAATAGCCAAATTTGTTATATAAAATAATGATGTATCAGCCAGACTGTTTTTAAAACCAATGTGTATCAAATAGGTACTCAATCTAGAGTACCAAGATCTAGGTGCTTGTTTTAGACCATAAATTACCTTATTCAGCTTACATACATGACTAGGATATTTCTCATTTTCATATCCTGGAGGTTTCTTCATGAATACTAGTTCAGATAATTTTCCTTGTAAGAAGGCATTTTTTACATCTAATAGCTTCAAAATGAGACCTTTAGATACAGCTATAGGCATAACTATATACGAATGGTTGGTGATTTTATTACTGGACTATATACCAAATTAAAATCTATCCCTTCTATCTGTTTATAGCCTTGTGCCACTAGTTTGGCTTTGTCTTTCAATGGATCCATCATTTTTCCTTTTTATCTTATAAACCCATTTACAATCAACTAAATTCATTGATTTATCAAATGGTACTAAATTCCAAGTTTCATTTATCTGTAAGGCTTCAAATTCTTCTTGCATAGTTTTATTCCATATTTCCGACTTCACAGCCTCCTTAAAGTTCTTTGGCTCTTTTGAACTTGGATTAGTTACATCAGCTATTAAAGCTCTTGGTAGGAGATATTCTGATCTATAGTTTTTAGCTAAATTCATTGGGGCAGATCTTAACCTTTTTCCCATTCTTAATTGATCATTTGGGACATGATTCACTCTCTTATTAATACATCTGTTGTTTTCATTATTACCAAGGTCAGATATTAGGTATATGTTGGCTTGATCCTACTTCAGAGTTTGTATTAATAATGAGATTATCCTCATTAATATTCTCAAAGTTAGGCTCCATAATAGGACTAGGGTTTAATTCATGATCAGAATTTGTAGAGTTCAACTCGATCATAGGATCATTTGAGGAACTTGTAGGATTTGGTTCAATAGTAGGACTGTTTGTAAGGTTAATTTGATCATCTCTGTTAGTTTGATGAGAATTATCTTGCCTTCTCTTGTTTATACTCTTGTTTGTAAAATTGGGAAGTGTATCTTCCACTTTAAAAAACATTTCCTCACCTTTAAACCTGTCATTTTGTTTAGTCAATGTCTTATAATTGATTTCATGAAATGGATAAACATTTTCATGAAATTTAACATGTCTAGAAATAATCACTTGATTATTTTCTAGATCCAAACATCTATATATATCCTCTATGACTAGGGGAATAACCTAAAAAACAACATTTAGCTGCTTTGGGAGACAACTTGTCTCTCTTAGTTTTGGGTAGTAAGGGGGAACAAAGAGTACCAAAAATTCTCAAATAATTATAATCAGGACTTCTATTAAATAACTTTTCATAGGGTGATATTTTCTCTATGCTTGTAGGAATCCTATTTATAGTGTAGATAGCCATTAGTGTGGCTTCTACCCAATAAATTTTAGGAACCTTTGATTTGAACAAACGACATCTAATTTTCTCAATAAGATATCTATACTTTCTTTCGGCAATCCCCTTTTGTTCAAGAGTATATGGAGAAGAAAATCTCTGAACAATACCACACTCTTGTGTGTATTATTGAAACTTATAATTCAGGAACTCTCCTCCTGAATCAGATTGTATATATTTAATTTTACAATTTAACATATTTTTTGCCATTTTATGAAAAATCTTGAATTGATTTAATACATCACTTTTATTTTTAAGTGGATATATCCAAGTATAACGACTATATTCATCAACTAGAATTAGATAATATCTAAAACCAGTAATAGAGTTTACGGGAACAGGACCCATACATCAGTATGAATAATCCCAAATGGTTCTTTACAATAAATTTCTCTTCTTAGAAATGGTATTTTATGCATTTTATTGATTGAACATGTTTCACAATCATTACATTTATTGAATTTAAAATTGCACTTATTAGCTAATTTTTTTATTACAGCATCACTACAAAGACATAATCTGCCATGCCATAGACTATCTATATTTCTAATTATGCTACAAGCTTAAAAATCCAGTACCTGATCCATTATTTCCTTCGTGAAGTCCAGGCCTTAGATGATACAAGCCTCCAGCACTACTGCCACTCAGAATAGTCTTCCCCGTCATCTTGTCCTTAATCATAAAACCATATTCATTTAATACAAAATTACAATTCATATCTCTAGTTAGACATTGAATTGAGATTAAGTTCTTTTTAGGCACACACAACACATTTTTTAAAAACAAAATACCAAAAATAGTTTTTAATTTAATACTATCAATATGAGTAATTTTAAGGGTTTTACCATCCCCTATTATTATAGAAGTCATACCTGTGTATGGTTGGGCATCGTAGAATTGGTCAATTTCCGAAGTCATATGATGTGAAGCTCCGGAATCCAAACACCAATTATCATCTGCAATACCTTCCATATCTGGATTTGACATTGAATCTAGTAAGCTTCTAGGGACATACGCAAAATTACCCCTCTCAGAGCAAAGCCTAGCTGAATGACCCATTTTATTGCAAATTTGACAATTTACATTTGATGCTATTGACTGTGGTGGAGTAATTATTTGGTGCATCGATTATGGGCGACGATTCTGAGAATATCCTCTCTAGAACAACCCTCTTTGATGACCACCATTGTATCTACCTGCCCCCCTGTTTACCACCACGACGATTAAAGAATTTTTTACCTTTGTTGGAACGCGAAGATTGTGCAGCAAATGCCGACGTCGACGTCCCACCAACGGGCGTAGAAGAGCCACTCCGACGCTTGATCATTAATTCCTCCAAAATCAGAGGATCACTACAAAAAAAAGTAGGCAGTTTGGATGACCAAAGTTAACGGAAATTCCGTTACAAATACTATTTTTAACGGAATTTCCGTTAACTTTGGTCGTTACCAAATTTCCGTTACAAATACTTAAATCCGTTACAAATACTTTCAAGTTAAAGTTAACCGAACAAAAAATCCTTTACAAATTTTTTATGTATTTGTAACAAATTCCGTTACAAATGAAAAAAATATCATTTGTAACGGAATTTCCGTTACCAATTTTTTTAGTAAAAAAAAATCCAGAATGCATATATATTCCAGTATTCCTATAAATGATTCTAATATTTATAATTCCTGTAAATTTGATATTGCATATATTCATTCAATATTCAACAAATTTCTGTAAATTCATTGCAAATTCCTGTAAATTCATTCAATATTCAACAAAAAAACATTCAACAAATATAACATTCAACAAATTTGACATTCAATAAAACTAACATGGAATAATTATTTTGATGGAGGAGTTCGATATCTTCGATCGCTCGACCTGCATTACTTTTATCTTGCAACGATCCATGATCTGAAGGTTGTGGAGTTGTATTTGATTGTGATAGAAATGTTTTCATCATGTCTTGATACATATCAAAAATTTCCTCATATTTCTTTTTAAAATATCGATTATCCAGTAAAACATTTAAGATTCATTAATATTTATTTAATAGTTTAAAATTTCATGTATTATCATACACATACCTCTAGTATCTTCTCCATTTGATCATCCATTTTTTCTTTTCCTTTTTCTTTCTCAGGAGAACTTACATTCATTTTAATTGAAAATCTGGTAGAAGCAGTGCTCGACTCAGCATATGATCCTCCACCAAGTCCAATGTATCTTCCTTTTTTGCTTTTAATAAATTTTTCAATGCATTTTTGTTGAATCACCTAAAAGCGAAAAATAATATATAAGAAAATAAAACATTTAAATAATTTAAAATAGTAAAATTATTTAAAACATACATTTTCATCCGTTGTTGTACGTAATTGTTAAATTTCATCACTATTGTAATATTCAAACATGTTTTTCTACAAAATAAGTAATAAGCTATGAGTAGATCGATAAAAATACTAATTATAAACATTATGAAATAAAATAAGACTTACAATAACTTCGTTGTCACTACCAGATGAACGAATCAATACATTAATTCGTGATGCCTCTAAGTATTGTTGAGTTTGAATTTAATGTACTGATGTGCATTTGGGTAATCGTCTAAATCAAAGTCAACCTATATAATAAAAATTGAAAATTTATTCAACTAAAAAAAATCTAAATCAGAAAATCAAAATAAACATACCTCAATGTATTCTATTTCTTGACGAAAGCTATGGGATGTTTGTTTCGGCCGGTTCACATTCAATGGAAAAATCGTATGCATTTTTGCAACTCTATTGATCATAGCATTAAATTTCTTACGTAGATGTCCAGTTGGTTGCATGTGTGTTGGCTCCCATTCTATTTTAAATATTTTACCTTGTTCGGGGTGATCTTTAGGATGATCTATGTTTCGACCTTTTCTATTTGGTAGACTCATTTCTGGAAAAAAAATAATGAGTCAATAAATACACATAAATCAATGAATTATAATATACACATCGATTATAAATACAACAAAATATTCAGCATTTAAAATTAATAAAAAAAAAAATAATTAAAATAAAAAAATTACTCACAAAGAATATATAAGAAATCCATAATTAGGCACTACAAATCTCTAGGTGGCTTTTTCAATACAACACTCCAATCTAATTTTTTAGGATCATCCACATAGAAACATTGTTGTGCTTGTGCTGCTAAGATAAATGGTTCGTCTTGGTGCTTTAATCGTTTAGTGTTTATAGATATAATATCAAACGTATCAACTTGTATTCCTTTTGTAGATTGGTCATCAAACCAATTGCAATGAAAGAGTGTTTTTACATGATTTGGTCCATATTGTAGTCCAATAACATATTTTAATCTTCCATAATAGTTTTGATTACTCTATAAAATTACTATCATAAAATATTTGATTTCTAAATAATTGAATAAAACATTACTCGCCAAATGAAATATGAAATTTTAAAATTAAATAAATAACAACATACTTTTCTTGGCTTTTATATTTTGCTTTTAATAAATCTGAAAAAGAAAAAAATAATCAACCAACATTTCAAATTCTAATGGTAAAAAATCAGCAAAACATTTAAAATTTATATATACAAGCAAACTACAAGCAAATTTATATGATATTAGATTCATATTGAATAAGTCAGGATATTAGATTCAGATATTAGGGTTGGCTGATTAGGTTGGTAATTTAGGTTTGGTTGTAATTAAAAGCATATTTGAAAAAGGCCCAAACAGAATAGTTGAAGACACACTTAATGAAATGAAAACTGCATTAATATCGTAGTCACAGCTCGCACATTAAATAAAATCGTATTAAGCACAAAATAATAATGACGCAGATCATTGTTCAATAAAAATTCGAATCCATAATGCCAATCATAATTAGTACATATTATACAATTGATTTTACAAAAAATATTACTGTATTAAAGCATTTATCATCTAGAAAATAAATTAAATTTATAATGAACTCCGCAATAAATTATAGTCACTAGCAAAGCATTCTTATTTAGGTTAAGAATTTTTTGTGATTCTGAATATTTTAACTCAAATTTGCTTCTGATTAATTTAACTCAATGAAATGTGAGGTTCAGCGTGCACTGAATTTGAACTAAAATTATACTAAAAAAGATTCAAACTGAAATATTAGTAGAAACTAAATCATATTCAGTATCCTAAAACTATATCAGTAGAAACTAAAATATCAGTTGAAACAATGGGAAACTCAATCGGAATAAGAATTAAAAAAACTTAATGGGAAAAAGAAAATTCTCGAGTAGCTCTCCAATAGCTCTAGAGTAGCCCTCCAGTAGCTCTCCATTAGCTCTAGAGTAGCTCTCCATAAGCTCCATCGACTAAATCAGAAAAACTCATTCAAACTAAAATTATACTGAAAAAGATTCAAACTAAAATCAAACTCATTCAAACTATGGAGTAGCTCTCCATGAGCTCTATCAATGTGCATTTGTGCTAGCCGTTGTGATCAGAAATTACCCAAAAGTACAGAATACATTTAGGGATCGAAATTACAGAATATTTAGGGATCAAGGACCACATAATACAATCGCTGTGATCAAAGGACTCTTACCTGGAAATTACCTCTGCTCGCCGCTAGCTTGTTTCCAGACTGGAGTATTGAACTAGCCGCTGGTCGCCGCTAGCTTGTTGCCGGACTGAAGTGATGAACTAGCCGTTGGTCGCCGCTAGCTTGTTGCCGGAGTTGAGTGTTAACTAGCCGCTGGTCGCCGCTCCCCGGTACAGACTCGCCGCTGGTTGCTCGTCAGAAATTGACGGAGATGGGAGTGGGAGAAAAACACGATCTGCTTGAGTTGATCGAGTTGAGATTGGAGGAAATGAGAAGTGTTGAGGAGGGAATAAAATAATCGAGGGAAATAATATTGGGGAAAACGAAATAGTTAAATGGGGGGAATGAAAATTATTAAATAATTATAATTATATCTATTTGTAACGGAATATCCGTTACAAATACTCTAAATATCCGTTACAAAATTTTCATTCAATTTGTTATCAGGTATTTTTTACGAAAATTATCAAAGTTAACGGAAATTCTATTAACTCTGCTTCGTCCGAATTGTCTACTTTTTTTTATAGTGATGGTAGACGTCATTGAAGGAGACCGCTCGTTGGGCGTTGATCGTTGTAGCAAAGGGGGAAAATTCTTCCGGAAGACCATCTAGGATATACCCAATGACCTCCCTATCGGTTATCCGCGAACCCGACCCGATTAAATTATCAGCAAGGGAACGCATTGACAGCATGTACTATGTCATCGTTAATTCATCTGTTTTTCTCAGTGAACTCAGTCGATCCCTAATCGTTTTTGAATAAACCTCCATCCTTGGGGACAATTTTTGCTCAAGATCCAACCATAACTTCGACGCAATCGTTTCATTGATCAAGATTGACACCACCGATTTGCCAATTGATGATTTAATCCACGACATTACAAGCCAATTTCTTTTCTGCCAAATCGCATATTCCGGATTCACCTTATCTACAATAATTTTCTCCGGTATTACCTGATCAGCAGAGAAGATTCCCATTAATTAATCATACAAATTTAACAAGTCTTCCATCTGTGAACGCCAAAAAAGATAGTTGTCCGATGCTTCCAATGGATGTCGAATGCATTACCCTATGTTCACCATGAACGGATTAGCCATGTCGTTGTTATCTATCTCGAACCCAAAACTCGATTAGCAACGGAAGATCGATCACAACACTTTCGCGAAAGATACCATATGAGTATTGTGAAGAATGAAATAATCGAATTGATTAAACTTGTGAAATACAAAGTCTATTTATACAAGTATTGAAGCATAACTAACTTAAACTAATATCAAGTATTATAACTACCAACTTATTAACTAATTATCACTCATAGACTAGTGGTGGCCAAGTGGAGACCGAAAGGAGAAGAAGAGAAGCCGAGACGAGAATCGAAATGAAGATTTTTAAATTGAAATCCTTAGACGACGCAGGAAGCTAAGCCAGAAATGTAGAGTGGAATTAAACGATTTTTTTTTATGAATGAAATAGAAACCAGTTTTGCTGTCCTATCCAATCCATTCCTCCATACTGCCTCCATTCCATCCAAACAAATAAGCGATCCGATCTTGTTGTATCGAGCTATCAATCCAGCCAGCTTAACAGCTATGGTCGCATTGATTTATGACTTGATATTTGGAGTATATCTTCGCCGCCTGATCTTTTGTCGTCCGTCGTATTAGAGGCCTCATCGATTGTCAAGTCATTTTAATCCTAGTTCATTGGGTTTAAAGATTGTATCATTATTCAGATATTAATCGAATTCGAATTCAAATACAGAGCTTGGAATATAAAGTTGTGGAGTACTATTAAAATCATCTACAATATCCCAAATATAAAAATATAGCAATTTTTTTAGATTAAATTTTTGAAAAAAATTATGTAGCAAGGTGTGAGAATTTTTATTTTATTCATAATTCAGAATGTCATCCTTGAAAGTACACATAATTTTTACAAAAGCATATTATATATATTGTATTTATGTCTTGCGTGCGGACGTTTCATAGTGAGGGAGACAATGATAGCGATGATGACGGTGACTGTGTTGGAGGTAGAGATGGTGGAGAGATGGATTATCTTCGTTAAAAAAGATCGTATTTGTGTGTATTGTAAAACAACTCTGATCAAGAAACATTGCACCAATCGAGTAATTAATGTAAATTGGTATAAAATGAATAATTTCTTGAAGGCATGTGTTGCAGTCAGCTATCGACAAATCCCTAGTACACTGGAGCAATGCAAACACGCTTAAATTTGAAGAGACGACAGCTCCAACAGCGAAAAAAGGAGGGGATGATATTTCATTTGTTGCTTCAACCAAGAGTTTCGAAAAAAGTTGTTCTCGAACCTTTGTGAATTGTGCTCTGTCTGTTGTGATATTATTCAATTTGTAAGAGATCCATTTTCCCCCGTGGGTTTTCCCAAAAAGTTTAGGTTGCCATAACGGAGTAAACAATGATCATACAATACTCCTGCATTTTTCTTATAAGGACAGAGGTTTCTGATAAAATTATATTGGCGGCGAATTTAAGGCATTCGGAACAACCATTGGGAATAAAATTAGCTACTGAATTATGCCGTGGCTAATTTTTTAAAAAATTTAACCCGAGTTCCGATTACCAGCATTAGCCACGGAATATAGCCGTGGCTAAATTAAATGGCTGTGGCTAATATTTAGCCACGGAAAACCATTTATGTAGCCAAAAATTAGTAGCCACCAGACCTACAGCCACGGCACCTCCCGTGGCTAATTCCCGTGGCTAAATCAATTTAGCCACGGATTTTGCCATTTAGCCAGTGAACTTGGCCGTGGCTGTTTCCCTGTTTTCTTGTAGTGATTGGCGGCGAATTTAAGGCATTCAGAACAACCATTGGGAAGATCTAGATCACCTCTGCACATGGCATGGCCGAAGACTTGATCGACGCCATTAGAACCTATTGAATGCTCAAAGTAACCGTTGATAGGTGTGGATTCAGATAGAGAGGAGAGGAGAAGATTGAGATTGTCTTGATAGATTGAGTACGTGGTATATTCTTCAGTGCGGTATTCACAATCTGCGATTTCATAGTCAGAATAATAGGCAGTCGATAGAGGAAGGATGAGTAAGATTACAAACGGTTGGATTTTTGAAATTTGCAGAAACATGGTGAAATCTGTGATAAAAAAAAATACCCATAAGATAAAAAAAATCGAAAATAAAAAAATAAATGTTGAATCTTCAATGAAAGCAAGCATGTATATATTCCAACATTACCGGTTCTTGAGAATTAATGGATGGCAATATAAATCAAGATCGACTTTTGATTTGTTGATCATCAATATTGTTTCAATATATATAGCAAAAATTGTTCAATTGACTTTGTTATTTATTTGTTTTGCGTGAAAAATTGAAAATTGGTCATATATTCATAACATATTCATAGAAATATATAAAATAAGGCTGGATTTTGATTAAACATGGTTGTGATTTGTAATTTTAAGTAGATACAATATCCTATCCTTTTCTGTAACTTAGCTGTTATCTAATTTTAGAATAATGAGTTGTTACTTGTTAGAAAAATCTTCAAAATTAATTTCAAAGAATTCACTAATAAATATTACAAATCGTCATTTTATTTTCCCCTTCAAACAACGATCTAAATTGAATATCAGGCCCCCAAACTTCCCTGAAAATTCCAAGAAAAAAAATTCTACCTCCTCGATTTGAAATGGAATAAACTCGTCTCCCACAACTTGTAGGCCGTCGTCCATCCATTGCTGTCTTGGTGTCTCATTTTCTTCAATTTCAGTCTGTCCATGAGTGAAATCCATTCTGGTTATATTTGGGTGAAAAATGATCGATGCTTAAGGAAGAAATTGGGAAAGAGAGAGGAGGAGGAAGATGACAATTGAACTATTCACTCGGTTCTTGTCCATGAAAATTCTAGAAAATAATAGATTGCACTAGGGGTGAGCTTGTACGGGGATGGGGCGGGGATCGTGTTCCCATTATCAGGTACGAGGATGGGAAAATAGAAATGAATTATTTTTTAGGACTTGGTTGATGAGGTAAATTGGTTTGATGGAATGAGTTTTCCCAGAGAAATTAGAAAAGAGAAGCAAAATTAAGTATCCCCACCTGGGTTTTTCAAATCAATTAACTTAAATCAGGGTTTTAAAATTCGAGGGAATTCAGGGGTTGTAGCTGTAATATGTTGATTTTAATTGGTTATAATAGTTCAATTAGATTGTATGTAGTATGTTAACAATTTTTCAGACAACTAACATACCAAGTATTTATGAACTAATGTAAGCCTAGACAGTCATTTGTGAATCGAGGGTTAGCAACGTAAGTGGTTAATTTTTTTATTTTTCTTGAATGTAATTTACTCTTTAGTGTTTAAAAAAAATAATTAGTGTTAATGTAGGAGTTATATTCTCACTAAGAGTGATATTTTCACTAAAAATCAACAAGGAAATTAAAACAATTGGGGTGAGGGGGAATGGTTGAGTGATTTAGTAAAAAATAAAAATCTATTTAGGGTTGAGAGATTTGGGGGAGAAATAGATTTAAAGATTTTGAGTTAAAGATTTAGAGAATATTAAAATGCAAAAGGTTGGATATAAATTTTTTATGGGTACATTTTGAATATAAACTTATTATTTAATATATTATATAAGGTTATTTATATAGGGCGTGATTTTGGAACGACCTTTTTTTCGAACGGTACAATTCACCGACATTCGATTCCGCCGTTCGTTCCTATACCCTCTCCAAGCAATTCGTTCGTTCGTCCTCCTATACTTGATTTCTGAATTCGTTCGTCTGTCCTCCATACCTCTCCAAGCAAGGCTTTTTTTGTTTATTTTTTCAATAAAATTCAGTGTTGTAATTTGTTAAATGTGAATTCACTCAATTTAGATTTCAGAATCCTCTAATTATAATTTGTTACAATAAAATATCAGAGATTAACAAAATTCAAATAAATAAAATTACTCCCGATCCTCAGATATAAGGGGATGGGTGTAGGCGTCTGTGCTAAGGAGTGTATATATATAAATTATATTATATAAGGTATAAATATAAAGGGTATTATTTGGGGGTAGGATTTCAATCTCCATCCTCAGATCATTTTCTTATTTCGGGTAGAAAAAACCCGTCCGTCCGTATACGAGATGGTTACCGGCCACCGAGTACAGGGGAATTTCACTATTTACCCAAGGTACACAAAAGCATTATGCAATATGCATATAGAGATCCTCACCCATTTTTATTTAAAAATTATCATTTGCACACACCATTGGATTGGAAATGAATAATCAGATCATATGAAATTTGCCCTATTTAATTCATGAATCAAACATTTATTTAATTCATGAATCAAACATTCATTAATTCAAATATTGATTCAATTCATTGAATAAAAACATTCATTCAAAATTCAAATATTCATTTAATTTTTCTTCTTACTTTGGAGCGTCATATTTGGTGTATCTGAAGTTAACACAATGGAAGTTACAGATTGGGGTTTATCTTTTTTTTTAAATTCTTATTTCCACTCGATTTTCGATATTTTCTTGGAACCGGAGTAATTGGATCATCTGCTAAATGATTCGAAGTCGTCCGGTGTCCCAATATGAATGTTTTTGAGAGGTCTGGAGATATGTTGATTTTAGCTATATATGGATGTTGATCTCTCAGAAGATCAAAGATTTTGTTGAGTGGTAAGAGTTGCTTCCAACACTCTACAGATATTTCACTCATTCCCAGACTGATACCGTGGATATCTGATGCAGATCGGTAGTCATAAGAAGAGGGTTAATTGCATAAATTTTCCTATTTCGAAACTTTATTTCCCTTATTATTTGTTTAATTAAGTATTAAGTGGTGTTAGTGGGTAATTATTACCCTATTTTTGAAAAGTTATCCTGTTAGTGGAAAGTTACCCTATTAAAATTAATCATACACTACACGAAAACTAGTTTAAAATAACCGATCAAAAATAAAGGAAATTTTCCCATTTTTGATTGGAGTAAAAAATGAAGGAATTTCCATCCGAAAAAAATTTATGATTTAAAAAAAAATGACGAAAAATATTAGGTATAAATGACAGATTTTCCATTAGGCGAAACAAAAAAATGACGGAAAATCTCTCAATTTTATACAATTGGTGGAATTTTTTTCACATTTGGATTTTAATACACAATGTTAAAAAAATTGATAGGGTTATATCAAATATTTGTAATAAAAAGTAGTGTTTGAATAAAATATTTTCAAATATTAATAAAATATTATACAAGATTCATTTTGAAAATTATCTAAACATTTCATCTCTTTCCCCCTTTATTTTACGTAACCCTAGCGGTACCGGAACCGTTAACGATGTCCAGCGTGGTGGTACTCGATAACGGCGGGGGTCTAATTAAGGTCGGATTCGGCGGTGAGATCCTGTTGCAGTCGTACCTAATTGTGTCGCTCGACAAGAT
Organism: Zostera marina; assembly: GCA_001185155.1. Classification (NCBI taxonomy): domain Eukaryota; kingdom Viridiplantae; phylum Streptophyta; class Magnoliopsida; order Alismatales; family Zosteraceae; genus Zostera; species Zostera marina. The sequence continues at coordinate 225,682 of LFYR01000951.1, read as the reverse complement.
TCTTCGTCGAAGAAATATCTTATCGCCGATCAACTCCTTTCTCCTTCCGTCGATATCACTTCTATGTCCGTTTGATCGTGGATATCTCATCAATGTTGATCTTCAAAGGGAAATATGGGATCGTGTCTTTCGTGGTGTTCTTCATTGCGACCCTACTTCATTCTGTCTCCTACTAGTTGAACCACTTTTCAATCTTCCGGCTATCCAAAGGTCTACTGACGAGGTCGTCTTTGAGGAACTTGGGTTTCAATCGATCACGGTGCTTATACTGTATGGATATTTGATACCTATATCACTATATATTTCAATTGAGCTTGTCAAGGTCTTGCAAGCTAAAATCATTAACTCTGACATTTGTATGTACAATGAGGTGACTGGGAAATCAGCAAAAGCTCGAACGTCAAATTTAAATGAGGAGCTTGGGCAAGTTGATACAATCTTATCAGATAAAACAGGTACCCTGACATGTAATCAAATGGATTTTTTAAAATGTTCCATTGCAGGAGTATCTTATGGTATTCACTCCAGCGAAGTAGAGATGGCTGCAGTAAAGCATATGAAATCAAAATCTATAGATGTTAATGATGTTTGGGGTAAATTTACAAGTGATCAATTGGGTGATCCAGATATTAAGGTCCAAAAGAAGATGATAAAATAATTCAGTTTTGAAGATGAACGACTTATGGGGGGTAAATGGATGAATGAACTAAATTCAGATGTGATCCGATTATTTTTCCAAATACTAGCAGTATGCCATACAGCAATTCCCGAGTTGAATGAGGAAACTAATAGTTTTACATAGGAAGCTGAATCACCGGATGAAGGGGCATTTCTGGTTGCAACTCGAGAATTTGGGTTTGAGTTCTGCAAAAGGACTCAGACAAGCATCTTTGTTCGTGAAAAATATCATCCATCTGGCAATGCCATCCAATGGTATCAAATATTAATCAATAAATGTTATTCAAATCCAACGAATAATAATCATAATATATATGATTTTACTTACAGAGAGTATAAGATTCTCAATTTATTGGAGTTCAACAGTAAAAGAAAAAGAATGTCAGTGATTGTAAAGGACATGTTTGTCAGAATGTCAGATTCTTCTCTTCTGCAAAGGTGCCGATAGGTTTGGTTTGAATCCCTTTTTAATTATCCTTTGTTTTTAAGATTTAATATGATAACACACACCTTAATCAATTCTGTATTTGATTGTATGCAGCATTATTTTTGATAGACTTGCTGACAATGGAAAGAAGTATTTGGAGGAAACTACAAAGCAATTAAATGAGTTTGGAGAAACAGGACTTCGTACATTAGCACTTGCTTATAGTACAATTGAGGATTCTGAATACCATGCTTGGAACACAGAGTTTACTCAAGCAAAGATCACAATTGGTCCGGATAGAGATAACTTACTAGACCATGCATCAGAACTGATCGAAAGAGAGTTACATCTTGTGGGGGAAACTGCGGTTGAGGACAAATTACAAAAAGGATTTTACCATTTAACTACCAAGTGAGCGACCTTGAACTAGAGAGAGAAATTTAATAAAAATACACTTACCTCTTTTCATAGTTTTAAAAGCGGTAAAGCGCTCCCATTTTCCAGGGAGTGCTTTTTTAGCTTTGAGTGCTTTAGCGCGCTTAAAGCTAAAAAATGATAATGGCAATTTCGTAAATATATGCAATTTTTTCGAAAATTGCATATATATCCCTGTATTTTTTTTTCAAATCCTATAAATATATATTTTTTCAATTATATACCCCTGTTATTACACATAGATGAACATTTATAACATCCAGTTTGCAATTTACAAACTCACTGAGCTCATTAGCTTCTACGCGAGGCCGTTGCTTCTTTTCCAATCCGGACATTTTCATCTCAGCAACATCCTTAACCCTGCAACATCTTCTGATACCTTCTTCACTGTTTCGATGGCCTCATTTTTCTTCTGAAGTGCTTCATTTAGTTCAAGCTTCATGTAAATCCCAAAGACCCGAGCCGCCAATCCGACCCGACCCACTATCCCACTAGAAAAAAGCGATGGGAAAAGCGCTCATGAAGCTCTTTTCTGCTTTAAGCTATTAAAGCGACGCTTAAAGCGGTGCTTTAAAAACTATGGTAAAATGTCCCATCTACCTGTCCCCCAGAGAGGTAGATATACTGGTGTCTGGCTGGGCCCAGACCATCTTAGTCAAATATACTCTTAGCCCAGGCTGGGACTATATCTGATTCTTGTGATCACATATAAGCTGATAATTAACACATCTTTTATTTTCTCTGTACATTATAAAAGGTTCCACAATGCATAGATGCATTAGCACAAGCTGCTCTCAAAATATGGGTTTTAACATGTGACAAAATGGAGACAGCTATTAATATAGGGTATGGTATCTTCCATTTTTGATTTTTTTTAAATAAATAATAATCCTGAACTATTTTTGTAAATGATTTTTTTTTTTGAATCAAAATATTTTGTAGATTTGCTTGTAGTTTACTTCAACAAGGGATGAGACAGATAAATATATCAGCTCAAAATATATGTGTAAGCATTCAAAATACATGTATAACAGTATAAGTGTTATTGCATTTAATTTAATGTTTAAGAAATGAACAAACAGGATGTTAAAAATGATATTTCGTTACAAATCACCTCTGCTTCTAATATAATTGACCGTTAGATTGATCTTCGTGCTGTATTTGCTTTGATCATTGATGGGAAAGCTCTAGCATATGCCTTGGAAGATGATATGAAGTTTAAATTTTTAAAATTAGCGGTTAATTGTGCTTCTGTCACATGTTGCAGAGTATCGCCCAAACAGAAAGCACTGGTAACTGAATTTTATAACGCATACATCTATACTACTTGAATCTAGTTCTTTATTTCTTTTTATGATTTTACGGCATTTTTAATTTACTTATTTATTACATAACACGATTAGTAAAAGAAGGAACGAAAAAAACCACTTTAGCAATAGGTGATGGTGCAAATGATGTTGGCATCATTCAAGAGGCAGATATAGGTATTGGCATCAGTGGGGTAGAAGGAATGCAGGTTGTCACTGAATTATCTATCTTTAAGAAAATATATGTTTGAAATCGAGTTAATACCAGAATTTAATGTTTAAAACTCATATTTTCTTCACTATGTTGCAGGCAGTTATGGCTAGTGATTTTTTCAATCGCCCAATTTAGATTTTTAGAACGTCTTTTGGTTGTTCATAGTCATTGGTGCTATAAACGAATTTCGAAATTGGTAAGAAAAAAGATAAAATGAATGACAGTAAATAACAAAATGTCACTATAAATGTTTGTTAATCTTGTGTTTTTTTTCTTCTTAATTCAAATATGCTATTTCTTTTATAAAAACTAGTGTTTGTCCTTACATTGTTTTACTTTGAGGCATTTACTAGCTTCTCTGGGCAGTCAGTTTATGAGGACTGGTATATAATACTTTTCAATGTCATTCTTACCTTATTGCCTATCATATCACTCGGAGTTAACAAGATGTCTCATCTGATGTGTGCTTACAGGTAGATCAGTATTTATAGCCTCCTTCCCGCTTCTGGGCTTCGGTCTCGATGTATTTGGGTATTGGGGCCGAACATGTTCTTTTAGGGTCGGATGGAATCCATGACTGAATTCTGGGGTATCAACTTAGTTGGTCTCCATTTTTTTTAATTAATTTTCCAAATGAATCTCATGCTTGTATTGTTTTTGCAGTTCCCAGCATTGTACCAACAAGGGCCGAAGAATTTATTCTTTGACTGGACGAGAATACTTGGTTGGGTGGCGAATGGAATTTTATCCTCATAATATTCTTTCTAAATATAGGCATCTTTTATGATCAAGCATTTGCAAGCAATGGACAAACTTCTGTTAAATGCATTATTGGAACAGCAATGTTCACCTCCATCATATGGACTGTTAACATACAGATATTTCTCATGATGAACCACTTCACATGGATTCAACATGTATTTGTGAGGGAAGTATAATCAATTAGATGATTTAATGTTTTTTAATTTATTTTCCATTATACAGGGAAAAAGAACTTTTGACATTAATTTCCAGATTATTCTTTTCAACAAGATTACGAAGCAATATGTGTAACCAAGTCTGAATACGAGGAGATTGGATCTACTCGATGTCGCCGTCGGTTTTTTCATTAAGTCGTCTTCCTCAGTGATTATTGAAATGGTTCCCATTTTTGTTGGAAAAAATTTCATGGGAAACAGTGAGTTGATTTTTCTTTTTTAGCAAATGGGGAGGATGATAGTTTTTTGGGATTATGTTTTCACACTTGGTATAATTCATTCACTACTCATCCTCACTGTTTGTCATTTTATTTTACTGTTTATTTAGGCCACGAGGAACACAGTTGGGATTATTGGCGGATTATGTTTGACTGTTAATGTGTTTATAGTAAGTAATAAATTGTAAAAGTGTTTATCTTATTATTGGTCAATAGTTAATGTGTATTTTTTTGATAAATTACTTGGTAGGGGTGAGATTCCTCGTCCCCATACCCAGTACCCGCCCCGAAGTAGGAAAATCCCCGTCCCTGGCCGAAATCTCCGGTCATTTCCGGGTACGGGGATGGGGATTGAAATCCCCGCCCCGGATAATCCCCGTACCCGGGGAAAATTGTATATAAACCCTATAAAAAATTTAATATTGTATAATTTATATAAATAACCTTATACAATATATTAAATAGATAAATTTATATTTAAAATCGTAAAATTAAATCTATATCTTAATTAAAAACTTAAAAGTTAAACCTAATCTCCAACTCCAAATACTCAAATAACCACCACCGACCATCTAGTTCTTATTCTTGTTCCACCGCGACCATCTTGTTCCACCGCTGACCATCTAGTAATTATTTAGACTATTTACATTTAAATCAATATTTTAATTACATTAGTAAATAGTAAGTAGTAACATACTAACATTAGTATTTTTAATAAATTATTGTTTAAAATAAATTAATATATATATATATATATATATATATATATATATATATATATATATATAAATTAATATTTTGACCGGGGATCGATTTTTGGGACCGGGGATTTTGACCGGGGACGGGGAACGCAATACCCGCCCCGTCCCCGCTCACCCCTACTACTTGGTACATAAGTAAATAGAAATTAAAATATATATTATCTGACTCAAAATTAAATCTTGGACCTACAGAGGGTCTAATTCACGACAAAATAGAGTGAAGTCGAGAGAAATTACCAGTGTCAAATAAAATATCATTGGTTAAATCGTGAGAGAAATTAAATGAAAATTACGTAAACAACGAGAATAAAATTTTGAACTCTCAACAGTTCGGGTTTGCATCCAACCAAACCTGAACCATTTGCATCATTATCTAGTTATCTGGGTCAAATATTGAGATATAATGAATAGATCCAAAAAAAAAATTGTTTATTTATTAATTAGAATAGTTTGAGAAATATATATAATTTTTATTGAGGTAAATGAATGAGAAAATTTAGGCGAAAAATAGTTTGTAATATAAGTATTAAGGGTGATAACGAGGCAGGTCGCCCCGGTCCCGCCCTGTTCCGTGCCCCGGTGGCGGGGCAGAATTCGTTGATAGTTCTAAGACTTCTAATTATTAATTAATATATTTAAATATAAAAAAATATAAATTATAAAAAAAATTGATTGTTTTTTATTTTTTAATATCGTAAATAAATGATTTGATATTACTTTTCATATTCCTTGTGATTAAAGATGGAATAATTTTTTAAACTAACCAAATAAAATTGATCTTTTGTTACATTGTATAGAAGATTATTTATTCAATTAGATTAAGAGTCTCGTAATTAGTTTTAAAAAAAGAGTCCCTTAATTAAAAAACCATTTATCTAATAGATTAACTGCAATAGTATAGATCTTTGTAAAAAAAAGTTAGTTAATTCAATTGATTAGACAAGTTAGTTAATTTTGTTATGTAGATAACAAATATATAATGTTATATATATATATATATATTGAGCAATCCAGATAATTTGTCAATAAAATTGGATTCCTAGTCAATAAACAAAGACTCAAAGATTTATTAGAATCAAAGATTCATCACAAGTGTAAGTAAATATTATTTTTCTTCTTTTATTTTTTACATTACATTGGGTTAATCAAAAGGCCAGGATAGATTAAAATCTGCAATTTTGTGTTTTTTCCAGCTCTCTAGGCAATGGGTTCTAAGGTTTCCAAATCACGAAACTCAGAGCAAAAGAGAGAATATGGAATTAGAACAACTAGGAACAATGTTGAAGGTAATATGATATAAATTTTGGGCTGTCTTTTTTCTCCCATCTTTTATGTATGTATTTCTGAGTGCAGATTTAAACAAGGATGTCTTCTTTGATTCCAAACAATGGTTTGATTCTGATAACGAAAATGATTACCAGAGAGTCAGTGAAGGTAAAGCTTTTGTACATGATGTTACTGATTTTTTTTTAGTCATTGATAAATCTTGGATTGTGTGTTATTTTCTGCAGAATTTAATGTTTTTCTTGACTCATCGAGTTATCTTAGACCAAATAGACAAATGAGGTCAAGAGTGAGATGGACATCCGATGACACAATGATAGTCGACAAGTTCCCATGTGATGAAACTGAGATTATTCCGATCGAGAGTTGTGACAATATAACGGAGATTCCAATCGATCAACAAAAAGCCAAAAACAACCATAACCAAGAGAGGATTGTGCAGAATTATCATTTGATGAATAATTGGCAGCATACGTCATCAACTGAGAACCACCATTGCTGCTGCTTCTCACTTTGCAATCGCAATAAATCCAAAAAATAAATTTCACAAGACTCAATTATTGAAAAATCCTGTTGGCTGTTGCAATAATAACTGAAATTTTATTATTATAATGAATAAGATCAGATTAAATTTAAAAAAATATGTTTTTCATTTTCTCTCCTAATACATCAATTCAACAAAAATCGAAACGTTATTTACCTTTATTTTTCTACTCGTCCCATCCGATGTCGAGGTTGAACTCAGTTTTGAACAAAGATCGTCGGAAGTTAGAATAGTATCTCTCTCCAATGGTAGGTACATGGTAGATGAGGAAGATCGGATCCCTTGAGAATCGATCAGCATCTCTCTCCAAAGGCTTCTATCTTATTCGATCCACAGCGATAAAGGATGGGAATTTAAGATGGAGATAGGAAAGGGGGGATCTTTATATGTGTAGTTCTCCTAAATATACGAACCAAATATCTGAATAATGAAGGAAATAGGTTAGTATTATTCTATTTAAAGGAATTATCTGAGTTGTTTTTTATGAAACAACCCCTGGTTATGAGAACAAAAACTATCATAATCATGTATGTAAATTGAAGAAGGCTATCTATGGGATAAAGCAAGCTACTACCCAAATCATGGTTATATCTGGTGTTAGAACTATGGTAAAATGTCCCATCTACCTGTCCCCCAGAGAGGTAGATATACTGGTGTCTGGCTGGGCCCAGACCATCTTAGTCAAATATACTCTTAGCCCAGGCTGGGAGTATATCTGATTCTTGTGATCACATATACTGGTGTCTGGCTGGGAGTATAAATACCGAAATATTGTGGATTCCGATTTTAACAGAAATGGTCCCGGCAACATAGTCGCCGACATATTTTTTTGAAAATTATATCCCGACGGCCAGTTTTGGAAATAATTTGCCGGCGGCCTGGCCATTGGTAGTTTAAATTATTAAAAAAATTCTGACGGTTAGGCCGCTGGTCAATATTTCCCGGCAGTAAAAAAAATCCCCGAGAAAAAGTTCTGGCGGCCAAGCCGTTGGTTCACTTTTGTAAAATTAAAAAAAATATATATTTTTTTATTAATTTTGTTTTGTAATATATTTTTTGTATGAAATTAATAAATTAAATTTGAAATTGAAATTGAAGTTGAATATTGAATGTACGACAGAAATTAAATTCGATAATTACTAATTTAATTTCTTTTTTTCGCTCTTTTTCTTTTTTTTTAGTTCCGACCACCTATCGTAATGCCTCTTTTGTAAAGATAATCAGTCTTCCTCCGCGCGGTTGTGGAGTAGTGTGCTCCTCTTGTGGTGTAGTTTGTTGAAACGGCGTAGTTTCGTGCGTTGGTACTTGAGGTGCGGCTTTAGAAGTTGACGCTCCAGAAGAATTTATGTTGAACCCTCCCGCGGGATGCGCTGCAGCGTTGTTGAAGATTGACGGAAATTCCGGTAAGCGCAAGTTCGGATTTTGAGCGAGCATTGCGGTGTTATACTGTTCGAAAAACGCCATTTGACGAGCCATCGCCTCATTCTGACGAGCCATCGCCCTCTCGACAGCCTCGTTGACCTTATCTTTAATCTCTGCTTCGGTCATAACAGCTTTTCCTTTATCCATGCAGAAGTTCCCCACATTCATCCGATGCGTTATCTTCTTGCTCAATGAGGAACCAGTTGTTCCTAATGTTCTAAATTTCTTCGAGCTTCTACCGATAAATTCGGTTATAGCAAACTTGATTAGAGCTTAATTAAAAAGAAAAGATGATAATAATTAATGTAAATTTAACCAATGAATTATATTGGAAAAAATATGAAATACGTATCGTGCCAGTCATATTTTTTTGTTGGGCCATATTTTTGGCTTCTTCACTGTCTATCCATTGAACCTCTTTATCTTTAAAAAACAAATGAAAGTAGTCAAACAAATAGTAATTAACTATAATTAATTTAAAAGAATACGTACCACTCGTTCGTCTTTTGGATAAGCTGCTTTTATATTGAGTTTCCAAATTTCAATATCATTTAATCCCTTTTGTTCCTGTAATATTAAAATTAGGAAAAAAAAAAATTTGAAAGTATATATGAAATTAAATAATTTACTTACAGTTTCGTAATTTCGTTGTGCTAGACTTTTCGAACCTAAAATGTGTGATGTTTGTTTTGCCCGATTGTCTTTGTTAATTTGAGAAATTTCCTACATTAAGTTAAAATAAAATAATTTATTTATTGCATTTAAAAATAAGAAATTAATTAATACGTACTAATCCCCTCGGTGATCTTCTTTCGATCAGCTTTTTTAGAAATTATTCTTTGATGATATAGTCGGGTAAAGTTTTCATAACCTCTTCGACTGTTAGATCTTTATTATTATATTTATCTAATAAAGCGTTATAAGCACTTCTCCATAATTTGTTTAACATTTCATTGACATGTCGATAACCAAAGATTGACCCGCTGTAATCAAATTCTCTTTGTTCGATGAATAATTATAAAATTAATTATTAATTAACTATAAAATTTATAATAATAATTAACTATAAATTAATGAACTTGTATCGTTGTCATCGCTTCATCTATATTTTTCTGGTCTTGTTCAATCCACGGTACGTCTATTGGTAGTAACTTGAAATCGCTCGCGACCATTGCGCATTTCTTGTTTAGTTTAGTTTTCTTGCTATGCTATAGTGGACAATTTGATCAGTTCTGAATTTTATGACAAACCGTTGTCCTTGTGATGGATGATATTCTGCATGATCTTTGTTTTGTTCTCTTGTTTTTTTCTTCGTTTCACCATCGTTCCCAGCCGTGTTCATGTCATGTAGATTAGGATGATCATAATCTTATTCATCAGATGAATGATAATAGTGATCGGGAGTCGTGACGACCATGAAAACCGAAGAACGAATGCTAGTAACGTACCAATACATCTAAATAAAATAAGGATAATCTAATTAATTGAAAGATAATATAAAATAAAAATAATATTCAAATTTATTATACATCGTCTACATCAAATATTTGTCTATGAGGTTTGTTTAATACAAAACTCTTATTAGATTCAATATGATCTATTGAATAAAAACATTGTTTAACTTGTTCAGCAAAAATAAACGGTTCTTCCCCGTATTTCGGCATAAACGTTTTCACACTAACCAGACCTAACTCGTCTTTTTTATATCCTTCGTACCATTTGCAGTGAAACATGAGATATTTCAACATATCGTGTCCGTAACACACTTCGAAAACTTTGTGAAGAGTTCTATGGTACGAAAGATCATCAATTTTCGGATCGTCATTTGGATTCTTTAAGTATGTGGTTGTAGTGGCGGAGACTAAGACACCGTGATTTTGTGTCTTTTTTAAATTTAACACTTCTAACGAAAGAAATTTCACACCGTTTAAGATGTAGCCGTTGTACGAGTTTAGAAAAAAATTGGACCTCTTGATATCGAACAAATATCTCGTGAAATATTCTCGTCCTTGCCCCTATTTTTCTGAACATATGTTTCAAACCAGTCTGCAAATTCTTTGAAATGTAATTTTTGCAAACGCACGGAAGTAATAGTCGGATACCTAATATGTCAAACGTACATATTAAATAGATACGAAAAAGATATATCGATGATATGAAAATGATCAATCATATACGTACGTACCTTTATTTTAGGTCTTCGATATAAAGATTTCGGAATATCTCAATAATATCCAAATTGAAAATGATATATCGATGAACATGACCATGTTCAAGTTTAGTGAGCGAAGTATGAGTTGATGCACCATAGTAATCATCGATATATCTTTCCATTCTATTTGACTTAATTTAAACGTTATGTAAAAAACAAGAACAGAATATCATAGATTCGTCGGCCAGATATTTTTCTGCAATCGACCCTTCAGGATGACTACGGGTCCTAACGTATTTTTTCAAAGTCAGTAGATATCTTTCAATTGCATACATCCATCGATAATGAACTGGACCAGCCACTTTCGCTTCACTTGCAAGATGTACTACTAGATGTATCATTATTGTAAAAAAACTCGGAGAAATATTTTTTCCAAGTTGCACAATGTAATAACGATACTTTTTTCCAATCTTTCCATATGTTCAACTACAATCGCCTTAGAATAAATCGCGTTGAAATACTTGCATATGTCAACTAAAACAGATGTTACCTTCGGATGTGTTGATCGACGTAACGCAATTGGAAGTAATTGTTGCATTATCATATGACAATCATGACTTTTCAAACCTGTAAACTTCCTTTCTTTCAATTTCACTTTTGATGAGATGTTGGATGCGTACTCATCCGGAAATCTGAGATCATGAAACACTTTACATAAAATCGTCTTTTCTTCATTATTGAGATTGAATATCGCCTTTGGAATCTTCCACTCAGAATCATTAATCTTTACAGGATGTAACTCGGAACGAATTTTCATTTCTTAAAGATCCAAACGGGCACTCAAATTGTCTTTCGATTTGTCATCCATTCCCAATAAAGTGTTTATAATATTGTCGCAAACATTTTTTTCAGTATGCATAACGTCGATATTATGACGTATCAACAGAGTCTTTCAATACGGCAATTGAAAGAAAATACTAACTTTTTTCCATCCAGGAGGTAAAGACATGACTTTCATCTTCTTCTTTGATGGTCTCTCATCTTTTTTGCCGAAAATAATAGAATTTCTAAAAAAATTCAAATTCAGAAATACCTCCTTTCCCAAGGGTCGTTTAGGCGCTTTTTCACTTTCGATTTTGTTATTGAAATCCTTTTTATTACGTCTATACGGATGGTCTTTTTCCAAGAAACGACAGTGTCCAAGAAAAGACTCTTTCTTTCCATATTTCAATCGAACACTACTCGTTTTTTCAGAACAAATTGCACATGCCAATTTTCCTTTCGTGCTCCAACCAGAAAGATCACCATATCCAGGATAATCATTAATTGTCCACATCACTGCAGCATGATGATCAACCATATTGAACAAACGCCGTCCATATAACATAATGTGCCAACCAACCATTCATGAAGATGTGTTGACGTAAATCGGCAATTAGAATATCCTTCCTCTACATGGACATCACATTTCTATTAGTACAATCTCTACATGGACATGGTAAATATCCTTCCTTATATAAACCATGACATTTTCGTACACCATATTGAACAAACGCCGTCAGGCCATCTCTGAATTCTTGGCTACAGGGGCTCAAAGTTAACCAAGCCTTATCAGGTACCCGGATTTCAGACATTCAACTGAAATACATACAATTATAATTGATTATTCAACAATTATTTAAAAACTAACTAACAATCACACTTATAGAAAATCTGATTGTTAATTCTTTAAATTATTAATTAATTAATTATTTATTTAAATTTAATTAAATAATTATTTAATTAATTATTAATTAAATAAATGATTTTAATTTTTAAATAATTGTTTCAACATTGGATTTTAAATCAAGTTCTTAATATAAAAACTGATTAATGGATTTTCCAATATTTTCTTAATTAATTATTAATTATTAATTAATAATTAATAATTAATAATTGATTATTCAACAATTACTTACAAATTAACTTACAATCACACTTATAGAAAATCTGATTGTTAATTCTTTTAATTATTAATTAATTAATTTTAATTAAATAAATAAATAAATAAATAATTATTAATTAAATAAATAAATGATTTTAATTTTTAAATAATTGTTTTCAACATTTGATTTTAAATCAAGTTCTAAATATAAAAACTGATTAATGGATTTTCCAATATTTTCTTAATTAATTATTAATTATTAGTTAATTAAATAAATAAATAATTAATAATTAATAATTGATTATTCAACAATTATTTAAAAACTAACTAACAATCACACTTATAGAAAATCTGATTGTTAATTCTTTTAATTATTAATTAATTAATTAATTATTTAAATTTAATTAAATAATTATTTAATTAATTATTAATTAAATAAATGATTTTAATTTTTAAATAATTGTTTCAACATTGGATTTTAAATCAAGTTATTAATATAAAAACTGATTAATGGATTTTCCAATATTTTGTTAATTAATTATTAATTGTTAGTTAATTAAATAAATAAATAATTAATAATTGATAATTGATTATTCAACAATTACTTACAAATTAACTAACAATCACACTTATAGAAAATCTGATCGTTAATTATTTTAATTATTAATTAATTATTTAATTATTTAAATTTAATTAAATAAATGATTTTAATTTTTAAATAATTGTTTTCAACATTGGATTTTAAATCAAGTGCTTAATATAAAAACTGATTAATGGATTTTCCAATATTTTCTTAATTAATTATTAGTTAATTAAATAAATTAATAATTAATAATTGATTATTCAACAATTATTTACAAATTAACTAACAATCACACTTATAGAAAATCTGATTGTTAATTCTTTTAATTATTTATTCAAATTTAATTAAATAATTAAATAATTAATTATTAAATAAATAAATAAATAAATAAATGATTATAATTTTTAAATAATCGTTTTCAACATTGGATTTTCAATCAAGTTTTTTATATAAAAACTGATTAATGGAATTTCCAATATTTTCTTAATTAATTATTAGTTAATTAATTAAATAAATAATAAATAATTAATAATTGATTATTCAATAATTATTTAAAAACTAACTAACAATCACACTTATAGAAAATCTGATTGTTAATTCTTTTAATTATTTAAATTTAATTAAATAATTATTTAATTAATTATTAATGAAATAAATGATTTTAATTTTTAAATAATTGTTTTCAACATTGGATTTTAAATCAAGTTCTTAATATAAAAACTGATTAATGGATTTCCAATATTTTCTTAATTAATTATTAGTTAATTAAATAATTAAATAATAATTAATAATTGATTATTCAACAATTATTTACAAATTAAATAATAATCACACTTATAGAAAATTACAATCCTAACCCTAACCCTAACATGGCATTTCTAAACATTACAATCACATAGAAAATTACAATCACATTATTCAATATGGCATTTCTAAACATGCATTTCATTTCATGGCATTCCAATCTACAATCCTAACCCTAACCCTAATTTCTAAACATGCATTTCATTTAATGGCCTTCCAATCTACATATATAAAATTTCTAAACATGCATTTCATATTTTAATGTCTAACATGATCAATTCAACAAATGTCCGCAAATTTAATGTCAAAAATATAAAAATCATAATAAAAAATTATTACATTGATCCGCAAATGACTTTCAATTATCCGCAACAAAAATTCTTAAAATTTCCGCAAACGATCAATTCAAATTTCCGCAAATCCTAACAACAAAAAACACCACATATAACACTTATAAAAAATGAACCATAAAAACAACCATAACAATTAAAATTTCCAGCAACCGAAAAAAAAAAATCCAGCAACCATTAACCTTAAATTAAAATTCCAGCAACCATTAACCCTTAAATTAAAATTCCAGCAACAAAAAAAAAAATCCAACAACCATTAACCTTAATCCAATGTTAATAATAAAATTAATCTAATTCACAATGTATGAAACAGAACTTATAATAATAAAAATTCCAGAACTTATAATCTAATTCACAATGCATAAAAAATTCCAGCAACCATTTATTAAAATTAATAATAAAACAGAACTCACAACTAGTGCTTTCCTAAACACACACTCATCCCCATCACAAATTCACAATGCATGATTTTTTTTTTAAATCAAAAGACAAATCTCTCTTATTTAAATAAAGTCCCAATATTAGGTGAAAAGTTTGATTTAAAATTGGAAAGTAACCCCCAAATAAAAAACCACCAAATCATAAACCCCAAAATCATAAACCCCCAAATTAAAAATAACAAAAAAAGAAGAGAAGAAGATGAATAAATTAAGTAACAAAAATAAAAAAGATGAAAACCATACCTTGAAGATAATTTCGACAATAACCGGAGAGAAGTGGCCGGCCGGATTAGAAGAAAGTAACTATATAAATGAAGAGAAGATGATGAAGAAGATGATGAAGAAGAAGATGAATAATGATGGGGGTGAAACCCGACCAGTACTCCAAGACGCGCAAGCAAGCGCCAAGCGGGGAACTCCGCGGGAAACCGGACCGGAACTCAAGTGTGCAGAGCTCTGCTTCGCTAGGAATTCTTCTACTCCAAATGACTTGCCTTTAATGAGTGGGGGGTGCCCTCTATTTATAGGGGTTCTTATGGGGGTAATCTGGTCATTTGGGCAGTAACCGTCTAACTGCCTAACTGATCAGATTGGCTCCCGAGATCGACTTTCCAGAGATCGACTTTCTGGGGGTCGACTTTCCTAGGATTCGACTTGGGACCTCCCCAACCCTAGAATAGATACCTTCACTCATCTTAAACTATCCGGATTTCTAGTTGCTGGTAGGTTGTGACCGTGTTCGGGATACTGTATCACCAAATAAGATAACAAAAAAAAAAAAAGATTACAACTAAAAGAAGATGAATAACATACCTTGAGGAAACTTCGAAGATCACCGGAGAAGTAGATGAAAAATCGCTGGAGAGATTTGGGGAGAGTTAGAGAGGAGTGGGAGAAGTAGAGAGGATTTTGGGAGGAAATAAAATGAAAGGATTCTGGAATTTTTTTTCTTATATAAAAAATTTCCGACGGCCAGGCCGCCGGGAAACACTTAAGTTCGAGTTGACTAAGTTTGACTGTACGAGGGACCACGGCGGCGCAAGTTGTAATTTTAGGGTTTCCAAAAAATCCTGACAGCCGTTGAGGGTTTTAGGATACCGGCGGCCAGGCCGCCGGATCACTTCTTCCCGACCGTTGATGAAATTGGAGCTGGCGGCCAGGCTGCCGGCTCACTTCATCCCGACCGTTGGGGAAATTGGAGCTGGCGGCCAGGCCGGTGGAATTTTTTACAAAAAAAATAGACCGTCGGCCTGAACGCCAGCTCATTTACGAGGGAAAATTATGCCGGCGGACAAATGTAACAATCCGGCGGCCTAGCCGCTGATCGTATCTACCGGCGGCCTGGCCGCCGGGAGATTGGCGCCAGAACTGCGCTGATTTTTTGTAGTGATATTAGATAATGTTGTACTTGTTCTCATAAAAGGGTATTCTAGAATAAACAACCACTGGTTTTTTGTCCCTCATATGATTTCAATTATTCATTATTTAGTGCATCTAACTCACAACAGCTAGCGAAAGTATTGCTGCTATATAAATCACGGTTTATCAATTACAGTTTACTTTATTACTAATTTGAGAGGGGGTGTTATGAGATTGATTACTCTACTAATTAGGAATTGAGCTCACTAAGAGCAATTGCTACAATAGTTAAACATTGATTGGTTTTACTAGAAAGTAGTTAGTGTAGTTAAGAAAACATGTTGTTTGTTATTTGAATTGAGTGTTTGCATTTTCTCTTTAAATACTCTTGTTATATCTTCTTCCAAGGTTAATGAAATTAATGAATCATTTTAGATTTCAATTATAGTTTTGATCAACTCTAATAATGACATCTGAAATCTTCAATCAGCAGGAAGTAAAATTAAATGAAAAATATAGGTAGAAAAACCAGAAAATGAGTTTCTTTGGAAAAGAACCACTGTAAATGCTATGAAAATCAAAATTCAGGTTGGAACCCTATTAAAATATATATATAAAATAACCAATGAAAATAATGATATGACCAAAAAAGAAAATAACCAATTAAGAAATTATCTACTCTAGTGGATCTGAAGGTACTCCATGATCTTTATTTTCTTTATTTATATTTGTTAATTCTTTGTTAGAGGAACTCAAAAGAGAAAACAAGATCGCAAAGTGCAAGCTATGTGGGAAGAACATTCTGAGAATCAGAAATTCAATGACTTCTACATGAGAGGAGGGACATTATTCTATAAAAACAGATATTATGTTAAAGAGAATTCTGCTCTAATTCCTAAGATATTATGGGAATTTCACCATTCTATAATGGGAGGTCATGCAGGAGTTCTAAAAATCAAGAAGAGGATCACAAAACTTTTCTGGTCCAAAATGGGAACTGATATCTACAATCATGTTAGAGATTGTATCACTTGTCAACAGATGAAGCCTTCAAACCAAAAACCCTCAGGTTTACTCATGATTCTCAGAAAGTAGGTTGCTGGAACGTTATTTTACTACAGTAAGGCTGTAAATGGGCCGAGTCTGGGCCGGTTGGGCTGGACCCGGACCCATAAAAAAACCGGGTCCGGGTCCAAAAGATGGTTTTTTTTTACCCAAAAAATAATAAATAATTAAATATACAAAAATAATAAAAGATAAAAGTGTAAAAGTGAAACCTTAAAAGATAACACTTAAAATAGCCGGGTCCGGGTCCAGCCGGGTCTGCCTATAATCTGGACCCGGATTTGGCCTTCCGTGTCCAAACCCTTTAACGGGCCCGAAATTAGTCCCAGACCCGGGTTCGGACGTCCGGGTCTGGGCCGGGTCCAGGTCGGTAGTAAACGTATAGTAAAGTAACATTATTTCTTACGGTTTACTATTTTTAGACTATTTATTATTATTTTTTTGGGTAAAACCCGACGACCTGACCCACAAACCCAATAGAAAAAAACGATTGAATAAGCGCTTTTCCGCTTTAAGCTATTAATGTTAATTTCTGGAGGAGGTGCAGTCCTGGAGGCGACGTCGGAGCTTCTGGAGCCTTCTAGCGACGATCGCCGGAGAATTTGCGACTAGGTTTTTCCGCCCACGAGAAAGGGGGAAAAACGGATAAAACTGTCACTGGAGAGAGAAGAAAGGGGAAGAATGATTTGGGGGGAAATATGAAAAATGTTAATCTTTTACTTTGGTAAACTTGTGTAAATCAATTGAATTAAAACCAGTTTACAACCCAATCATTTATACACTATTTACAACTAACTATTACAATTAACTAATAACTAATTTTCTTTAAATTAAATTGATTCAATTTAATCGGGTCTCGGGTCGGTCTTGTGAGCCTGGATCCGGATCCGATTAATTGTTGTTAATTGTAACAATTGCTGCACACATATTAAACTATTAGTAATGACACATAGGTCCAATTTTATTAATAATTGGGTTATTCTCAACTTGGTCCATCTTTCTGGTTATTTCAATTCTTTTGTAATAACCTTTCATTTCTTTTAATTACACTTAAGTCCAGTTAACGATTTATTGAAATATTTGCGAATAACCCCTTGTTAGTTATAAACAAACAGTTTAGTCTGTTTTGTTATAACCTTAGAGTTATCTTTATTCCAATTAAGTCCTGAACTTAGTGTTATGGTAAAACTTCTATTTTACCCTAGATTTCACATATTCTTATACTCCCCCCTCAAGCCTTGGAATACACATTGTGAATTCCTAGCTTGACTGAGAATTTTGAAATCTCATGTTCACCTAGGGATTTGGTAAATATATCTGCAAGTTGGTACTTGGTCCCAACTTGTTTTAGGAGAATTATCCCCTTTTCTATCATTTCTCTGATTGAATGACATGTGATTTCAATGTGTTAGCTTCTTTCATGGAATACTGAGTTATTTGCAAGGTATATCGCTGACTTGTTATCACAGTATAGTGAGGTTGGAATTACTATTTTCAACTTTAGATCTTTGAAAAGCTGATGGAGCCAGAGTATCTCACATTGAGCTTTACTAATGGCTCTATATTCAGCCTCGCATGATGATAGGGAAATAGTATCTTGTTTCTTGGATTTCCAAGAAATTAGTGATGTTCCTAGAAACATGCAGTATCCTGATAAGGATTTTCTGCTAACCTGACATGAGGCCCAGTCTGAATCACAGTACCCATAGAGATTCATTTGATTTTGAGATTTGTATAGAATCCCTTGTCCAGGTGCATTTTTAAGATACCTTATCACTTTGAATAAGACCTGAAGATGGATTTCATTTGGATTTCCCATGTACTGGCTTAACCAGTGGACAGGGAAACTTAGGTCAGGTCTAGTAATGTTTAGATATATTAGTTTTCCTACTAGTGACCTGTATAGTGTTGGGTTTCTTAAGGCCTTGGCCTTTTCATTTCTTAGATTTACAAACCTTTCCATGGGCACCTTTGAAGGTTTTGCATCCATGAGCCCACTTTCTTCTAAAATACCAAGTGCATACTTTCTTTGTGACAAGTGAATGCCTTGTGAGGGATAGGAGACTTCAATTTCTAAAAAATAGGATAATCTCCCTAAATCCTTTATTTTGAAGTTTTTCTCAATGTTCTTCTTGATAACAAAAATTTCTGTTTCATTTGTTCCTGTGATGATGATATCATCAACATACACCAATAAGTATATTAAGTTTTCATTTTTGTTTCTCACAAAGAGTGAGTAATCAGAAGGTGTTTGTGTGAAATTCATCTCTAGAAGGACTCCTTTTAACTTGGCAAACCAATTTCTTGATGCTTGTTTTAAGCCATATAAGGATTTGTTTAATTTGCAAACCCTTTTATCTTCTTCATGAAGAAGTCCTTGTGGTGGTTTTAAATATACCTCTTCATGAAGATCTCCATGAAGAAAAGCATTGTTGACATCTAGTTGGTAGATGTTCCATCTTTTCATTGCTGCTATTGCAATGATTGCTCTAACTGTAGTCATTTTGACTACGGGAGCAAAAGTTTCATAATAGTCGAAACCTTCTTTTTAGGTAAACCCTTTTGCTACAAGCCTAGCTTGTATCTTTCTATCTCACCATTAGGTTTATATTTAATTTTATAGATCCATTTTGACCCTACAACTTTCCTATCATTAGGAAGTGTAGTTAAGGTCCAAGTGTTGTTTAAATGGAGTGATTCCATTTCTTTATTCATTGCTTCTACCATTTTGGGTTTTTTGATGCTTCTGAATATGATTTAGGTTCATCATTCACTGAAATTTGATTTAGCAAATTTTTGTGAGTTTTACTTATTCTATGATATGCAACTTCGTTGCATATTGGGTATTTACCTTTGTTATTGTTCCCATACTCATTATCTTTTTCAAGGAAGAAGTCCTTGTAGGCCTCTGGGATGTGTATGATTCTCCCTGCCCTTGTGGTTTTTTTTTCTATTTCCAGGGGTTTTTCTGAAAATATGCAGGGTTCAGGGGTTTTTCTGAAAATTGGCAGTAAATTTTGATCTTCTATGCTTATAGACATACTAGGTTGATCTATACTGCTTTCATGATTATTTTGAAATATTTCTGAATTTTGGATATTTTCCAAAATTTCATGTTCTTGGTTATTTTCAACAATTCCAGAAATTTCAGAATTGATGATGTTCTGGACTTTTCCAGTACTTGCAGTATTTTTATGCTCAACAATGCTGTTTTGATCATTGTTGTTGGTCATGTTTCTCATGTGTTCATTTGTAGAACAATTTATTCTATTTAATCCATTGTGGTCTGGATTTAAGAGATCATTTTTTGATCTTTTATCTGGATTTTCCAGATTTTTATTTTTACTTTTGTTCTCTGTTCTGTTATGAGACTCAGAGATTTTTGTTTTGTTTTTGCCTTGGTTGTGCATTTTATAGTCATACCAAGTCTTGTTTGAGTCATCATGATAAACAAAAGCGTTTTTGTAAATTTTTTGAAGATTTTCTAACTCTTTATTGTTTTCTAGACTTATCTTGTCTTTAAATGGGAATATAGATTCCCTAAAAGATACATTCCTTGAAACAAAAAATTTCATATCAGAAATTCTCAATATGAGATATCCTTTAATCCCATTGGGATATCCCATAAAAATTCCTTGATATGCTTTAGGTGAGAATTTGTTTTCTATTTGTGTTGTTGATGCATAGCATAAGCAACCAAATGATTTTAATCTTTCAAAATCAGGAATTTTTTTATTTATCAACTCATAGGATGTTTTGTTTTCAATGGATTTAGAAGGAACTCTATTTATAAGATGGCATGCAGTTAATATGCATTCTCCCCAAAATTTTATTGGGATGTTTCCTTGAAAATGTAGGGCTCTTGCAATATTCAAGAGTTGCCTATGTTTTCTTTCCACTCTTGCATTTTGTGCAGGAGTGTAAGGGCAAGAAAATTGTTGAATTATCCCATGTTTTTCAGTCATTCTTTTAAAATCATTGGAGGTGAACTCACCTCCATTGTCACTTCTAATGATTTTGATTTTTGTGTTATATTGGCTTTTAACCATTTTATAAAAAAATTCAATGCATTGTATTGCCAATGATTTATTTTTTATGAGATATATCCATGTTCCTCTACTGAAATCTTCTACTATAGTTAAGAAATAACTATAGCCATCATGGGTTTTTATTGGAAACTTTCCCCATATGTCAATATGGATTAAATCAAAAACTTTTCCTGTTTTTGAGGAACTAATGGTAAATTTCAGTTTGGACTGTTTTGCTATAGGGCATATCTTGCAATTATGTTGAATGTCACTGAATTCATTTAAAAAGTACTTTGCTGAAAAAATTGGAATTTTCATTCAAAAAATTATTTTTATTTGAAATATCATTTTTATTCAACACTTCACTCAAAATAGTATTTTTATCACTACAACATTTATTTTTGCAAGAAATATTACAATCATTTTTAGAATAGCTAATATTGTATTTATTTGCTAGAATCTTCATCTTTTGTGAAGAAATGTGGCCTAGTCTTTGATGCCAAGTTCTGAAATTGGTAGCTGAATTGGCTAGGAAAAAATGGGGGGTGAAGAAATAAAGTCCATCACTTGATTCACCCTTGCCAATCACTTTCCCGGATTTGTTTTCCTGAAATTTAAAACAATGATCATCAAATATTACTTTAATGTCATTATCTAAGGTTAATTTGCTTATAGCTATTAAATTAACCTTAAATTCAGGAATATATAGGACATTTTTGAGTATTAAATTTTCTGAAATTTTTATACACCCAATTCCTTAAACTATTAATGTTTTTCCACTAGGTATAGTTACAAAGTGATTGTGTTCTTGAATTGGGGGATTTGTAAATAAATGAAGACTCCTGGTCATATGTTGTGATGCCCCGGTGTCTACAATCCATTTATCAATATATGAATTTATATTAAAAGAAAAAGAATAAAAATTACCAGCATTGCTAGTTGTTTTGGTTGAGGAGATTAGCTCTTTAAAAAGCTGAATTTCTTCTTGAGTTAGCATAAGTTGTTGATGACTGCTAGTAGAAGCTACTTGATTAGCAACATCAGATTCTGTATTGGTGCTACCCTGGGGTTTCTTTCCCTGATTTTTCTTTTGAAATTTCTCTTTGGGCCTGCCTACTAGATGATAACACTTATCTCTTGTGTGTCCATAATACTTGCAGTTATCGCAATAAAATCTAGTATCTAACTTTTTTCCATTTTTAGAATACATGATTTTTGATTTATCTATTGTATTCTTTTCTTTTGAAAAAAATGCCGACTCAATTTTATCATTGCTATTTTCTCTGAATTTTGACCTCTGCTTTTCCTCTTGTAAAACTAGCCCAAGAACTTTGTTCATGTTGGGCAGTTTTTCTAGTGATAGAATCTGAGTTCTAAGATTAAAAAAACTTTCATTCAGACCTAATAGAAACTGGTGAATCATATCACTCTCTTCCTTTTGTTGGTATAGCTTTTTACAGATTTTGCAAAATTCATCTCTTATTTCATCAATTTGGATCAATTGATCCCAAATTGATCTGAATTTATCATAAAATTCAGATGCATTCATTGAACCCTGTTGCAAACAACATAACTCATATTTAATCTGATTTACCTTAGGGGCATTTCCTTGTTTGTATCTACTCTCTAAATCCATCCAAATTTGGTGAGCATTATTTGTATACATTAGGGTGGATTGGATTTGGGGAGATACTGAATTAAGTATCCAAGCTAATACTAATCCATTAACAATCTTCCAGATGTTATACTCCCTACTATTAATGTCATTTGGCATCTTAATTTCTCCATTAATAAAAAAATCTTTTCTTCTTGATACTAGGGATACTTTCATACCATTTGCCCAAGTGATATAATTGGTTTCTCCAACCAATCTATCAGGCACTAAAAAAGCCCCCGAGTGATCACCGGAGGTCAAAAAGAATGGAGATTCTGGATCTTGAAGAGGAGAAACATACCTCTCTGCCTTATGCCTTTTAAACATTGAATTATACAGACCTTGATCAAAGTCATTAGCCTTGGACTTTCCGGTAGAACCTGAGGAAGACTGACGTGAATTTTCCGACGTCTGGACTAGATTGTTGGGTTGCGCATTAGTGACAGCAATGGCGTCGTCTAGATGTGCGGAAGCGGCTGGATTTCCAGGAGCGTTGACAGATACCATGTTAATTCCTGGAGGAGGTGCAGTCCTGGAGACGACGTCAGAGCTTCTGGAGCCTTCTAGCGACGATCGCCAGAGAATTTGCGACTAGGTTTTTCCGCCCACGAGAAAGGGGGGAAAACGGATAAAACTGTCGCTGGAGAGAGAAGAAAGGGGAAGAATGATTTGGGGGGAAATATGAAAAATGTTAATCTTTTACTTTGATTAACTTGTGTAAATCAATTGAATTAAAACCAGTTTACAACCCAATCATTTATACACTATTTACAACTAACTATTACAATTAACTAATAACTAATTTTCTTTAAATTAAACTGATTCAATTTAATCGGGTCTCGGGTCGGTCTTGTGAGCCTGGATCCGGATCCGATTAATTGTAACAATTGCTGCACACATATTAAACTATTAGTAATGACACATAGGTCCAATTTTATTAATAATTGGGTTATTCTCAACTTGGTCCATCTTTCTGGTTATTTCAATTCTTTTGTAATAACCTTTCATTTCTTTTAATTACACTTAAGTCCAGTTAACGATTTATTGAAATATTTGCGAATAACCCCTTGTTAGTTATAAACAAACAGTTTAGTCTGTTTTGTTATAACCTTAGAGTTATCTTTATTCCAATTAAGTCATGAACTTAGTGTTATGGTAAAACTTCTATTTTACCCTAGATTTCACATATTCTTATACTCCCCCCTCAAGCCTTGGAATACACATTGTGAATTCCTAGCTTGACTGAGAATTTTGAAATCTCATGTTCACCTAAGGATTTGGTGAATATATCTGCAAGTTGGTACTTGGTCCCAACTTGTTTTAGGAGAATTATCCCCTTTTCTATCATTTCTCTGATTGAATGACATGTGATTTCAATGTGTTTGCTTCTCTCATGGAATACTGGGTTATTTGCAAGGTATATCGCTGACTTGTTATCACAGTATAGTGAGGTTGGAATTACTATTTTCAACTTTAGATCTTTGAAAAGCTGATGGAGCCAGAGTATCTCACATTGAGCTTTACTAATGGCTCTATATTCAGCCTCACATGATGATAGGGAAATAGTATCTTGTTTCTTGGATTTCCAAGAAATTAGTGATGTTCCTAGACACATGCAGTATCCT
>LFYR01000951.1:165084-194618 GCA_001185155.1 Zostera marina | reverse complement strand
GACATTTCCAGGGAGAAATGAAATCGACTTGTTGTCAAAAATCCGACAGCTTCAGAAAAAGATAGGCAGTCACATCGACATCCTCAGAAAAAGATGAGATCGACTTTTTGAGCAACATCGACATTTCCAGGGAGAAATGAGATCGACTCGTTGTCAAAAATCCGACATCTTCAGAAAAGGATCGACAGTCATCGACATCCTCAGAAAAAGTAAGATCGACTTTTTGAGTGACATCGACATTTCCAGGGAGAAATGAAATCGACTTGTTATCAAAAATCCGACATCTTCAGAAAAGGATCGGCAGGCACATCGACACCCCCAGAAAAAGATGAGATCGACTTTTTGAGCAACGTCGACATTTCCAGGGAGAAATGAGATCGACTCGTTGTCAAAAATCCGACATCTTCAGAAAAGGACAAAAGAATATGGTATTGACCAAAAGAAAGCATCGGTTACACTAACGTATTTCAAAGTAAAGGTGTAAGTCGAATAAAGGAAAAGGTAAAAGTGTATTTATTCAAAATTACAAAAAATGATGAATGAAAAATATTACAGGTTCCTAATTAAAATTGATACGGCGACGTAAGCGGCGAGGGACCTGATCCAGCGGGGAAGCACCACGGCGGGGACGCCTCCGACGTCGGCCACGAGGAGGGACAACAGAAGAAGAGGCAGGCAGAAGATCGCCACCAGACCATTCTTCAAAAATTGATTCCCTAGCAGCAACAACAACACTCTGCCGCTCAACAATAAGCTGGCGCAGAGAAGGAAGATCCAAGGTTGACGACCGAGGATCCAAAATATTCAAAATTCGATCCAGCTCCTCAATCTCTCCCTGAATAAAATCAGCAAAGAGACTCACAAGAAGAGCCATGGATGAAGGAAAAGGAGAACCTAGGGGTCCTATTTATAGACCCTAGGACATCACAAAAGGATAAAAAATGGCAAATTCGACTTTTTAACACAAGGGATCGACTTTTGACCAAAAGCATCAGGAATCGACTTTTTGACAAAAGTCGACCAAACTCAACAAGGGATCGACATTTCGCAAAAGTCGACCAAACTCGATAAGGGATCGACATTTAGCAAAAGTCGAGCAAAATCAACAAAGGATCGACTTTTTCTTCCCACAGAAAAGGGGTGCAGAAAAAAGAACCCAGACAAGTTGGAGTTGCGGAGGCACACCAAGACAGGAGGGTGTAACACGAAATGCTCCTGAGGAATCGTGGAAGTCCACAACTCGGACGGGGATACAGCAGCAAAATGAACTGAGCCATATAAAGATATTTGAACTCCTACTATTACTGGACGCAGTAACAAAGTAGGACGCCAAATTAACTCTACCTACGGAAGAACGTGGGTAGAGAAAGTCTTAATGGTAACAGAGTCAGGATGCGTATCCCATCCAAGGAAAAAAATGAACCCCACCTACGGAAGAACGTAGGTTAGACAGGGAACACATCGGCTAAAGGGAGAACCTCACCTACGGAAACGTAGTGTTAGATGAGGGATGTACTCAAAAAGTGAACCCCACCTACGGAAGAACGTAGGTTAGAGGGGGAACACATCGGCTAAAGGGAGAACCTCACCTACGGAAACGTAGTGTTAGACGAGGGATGTACTCAAAAAGTAAACCCCACCTACGGAAGAACGTAGGTTAGACGGGGGACACATCGGCTAAACACACACCCCGTTCTACAAAAACCGTAGACAGAGGGGCAGGTATTCAAGAGTGAACCTCACCTACGGAAGAACGTAGGTTAGACGAGGGACGTACTCAAGAGCAATCCTCACCTACGGATGAACGTAGGTGGACGAAGAATCACGACAAACCTCAGTCGCAAAAAGGCGAGTAAAAGGAGGGGGCAAGTATTCAAAAAACAATCCTCACCTACGGATGAGCGTAGGTAGACGAGGAATCACACTTAGCCTCAGTCGCAAAAAGGCGAGCAAAAGGAGGGGCAAGTATTCAAAAAACAATCCTCACCTACGGACGAGCGTAGGTAGACGAGGAATCACACTTAGCCTCAGTCGCAAAAAGGCGAGCAAAAGGAGGGGGCAAGTATTCAAACAACAATCCTCACCTACGGATGAACGTAGGTAGACAAGGAATCACACCTAGCCTCAGTCGCAAAAAGGCGGGCAAAAGGAGGGGGCAAGTATTCAAACAACAATCCTCACCTACGGACGAGCGTAGGTAGACGAGGAATAACACTTAGCCTCGGTCGTAGAAAAGCGAGCAAAAGGAGGGGGCAAGTATTCAAGTAATAATACTCATCCACGGATGAACTTGGGTAGACGAGGAAGCACACTCAACCCCTATCGCAGAAAGGCGGACAAAAGGAGGGGGTCGGGTACTCTCAAAACCCGCCACAGGGAAGAGAACCCAAACGGTGCTCAAGGATAGATCAGGCAAGGCGTCAAGGTGGGCAAGCAGGGTTCCGCGGGAGAATCAGGCCGGACAGGTGTGCAAGGAGTAGGCTTCGGCTAGGACAAACCGGACAATAGTTGGCAAAAGCGCGTGACAACCTCCGTGGAAGCATAGATACAACCTCGCAGGCGTAGAGAGGGGGGAATACGGGTGAGAGAGGATCTTACATCCAGGGACATCACCAGAAATCCACATCCCAGCACGCAAAGAGGGGGGGAATACTGATAGTACAGGGTCCGACACACAGACCATAGTACTAAAAGACGTATCCCAAAGTATCTAATACGCAGAGGAGGGGGGAGTACTGGTGATACAGTATCCCGAACACGGTCACAACCTACCAGCAACTAGAAGTCCGGGTAGCCTAAGATGAGTTAAGGTATCTATTCTAGGGTTGGGGAGGTCCCAGGTCGAATCCTAGGAAGATAGACTTTCCTGAGGATCGACTTCCCTGGGATCGACTTTTGGATAAAGTCGATCACCAGGAAAGTCGACCCCCAGAAAGTCGATCTCTGGAAGTCGATCCTGGGACCCAATTTGATCAGTTGGGCAGTTAGGCGGTTACTGCCCAAATGACCATATTACCCGCATAAGAACCCCTATAAATAGAGGGCACCCCCCACTCATTAAAGGCAAGTCATTTTGGAGAAGAAGAATTCCTAGCGAAGCAGAGCTCTGCACACTTGAGTTCCGGTCCGGTTTCCCGCGGAGTTCCCCGCTTGGCGCTTGCTTGCGCGTCTTGGAGTACTGGTTGGGTTTCACCCCCATCACCATCCATTCCCAATAAAGTGTTTATAATATTGTCGCAAACATTTTTTTCAGTATGCATAACGTCGATATTATGACGTATCAATAGAGTCTTCCAATACGGCAATTGAAAGAAAATACTAACTTTCTTCCATCCAGGAGGTAAGGACATGACTTTCATCTTCTTCTTTGATGGTCTCTCATCGTTTTTGCCGAAAATAATAGAATTTTTAAAAATATTCAAATTCAGAAATACCTCCTCTCCCAAGGGTCGTTTAGGTGCTTCTTCAATTTCGATTTTGTTATTGAAATCCTTCTTATTACATCTATACGGATGGTCTTTTTCCAAAAAACAACGGTGTCCAAGAAAAGACTCTTTCTTTTCATATTTCAATCGAACATTACTCGTTTTTTCAGAACAAACTGCACATGCCAATTTTCCTTTCGTGCTCCAACCAGAAAGATCACCATATCCAGGATAATCGTTAATTGTCCACATCACTGCAGCATGCATTTGAAAGCTATTCTGAGTAACCACATCATATGTAGTGACACCAGTAGTCCATAAAATTTTAAACTTATCAATCAGTGGTTGTAAGTAGACATCTATATCATTTCCAGGTGAGGCCGGTAGGCCCGGAAATTAGAAGACTCAAAATGAAATTGGGTTGTTTCATACACATCCACGGAGGAAGATTACAAGGCATAAGAACGACTGGCCACGTGCTATGAGAAACTGACATCATACTAAATGGATTAAATCCATCGTTTGCAAGTCCCAATCTGATATTACGTGGTTCAGAAGCAAAATCGGGATATCGATCGTCAAATTGTGTCCATTGCAATGAATCTGCCGGATGACGAAGAATTCCATCTTTTTTCCGATCATTTTTATGCCAAGTCATTCCTTTAGAAATATCTTTATACAAAAACAATCTTTTAAGTCGTGGTATCAACGGAAAATGTCTCAAATATTTGGCTGGAATCCATTTTCTTTTTTTATCATCATCAGCTTCGTTCAACCACCTTGAAACACCAGATGTAGGACAACTTTTGCAATCTTTATATTTTTTACGATAAATGATACAATCGTTCCGACATGCATCGATCTTCTCATACCGTAACCCCAAATCACGAACAACTGACTTAGCTTGATACATATTCTTCGGGATCGTTTCTGTTCCATTGGGATGAGATCGACGTAAAATGGATAACAACGTCTCAAATGATTTGTCGGACCACTGATTGATACACTTACATTGAAATAATTCCAAAATAAAAGAAAGTTTTGTAAAATCGGTACAACCGGGCCATAATTCTTGTTCAGCGTCTTTCAACCGATTAACAAAAGTCGAATCATAATTTAAATCTAGAAGATCTTCGTTCGGTTCTGAAAGATCATCATCATTATGATCTGGAATATCTGAAATATTTTCAATCTCATCAGGTCTACCCATCGCCACGCAAACCAAATTACGCATTTCATTTGGTCCATCTTTAACTATATTTTCTATGTTTGGTTCTGAATCGTAAGTTCGCTCACCATGTTTCGTCCATATAACATAATGTGCCAACCAACCATTCATGAAGATGTGTTGACGTAAATCGGCAATTGGAATCACATTTCTATTAGTACAGTCTCTACATGGACATGGCAAATATCCTTCCTTTTATAAACCATGATATTTTCGTTATTGAATAAACGCCGTGATGTCATCTCTGAATTTTTGGCTATATGGGCTCAAAGTTAACCAAGCCTTATCAGGTACCCGGATTTCAGACATTCAACTGAAATACATACAATTATAATTGATTAATAAACAATTATTTAAAAACTAACTAACAATCAAACTTATAGAAAATCTGATTGTTACTTTTTTTAATTAATACTTAATTAAATAATTATTTCAATTTAATTAATTAATTATTAATTAATTAAATAAATAAATAAATGATTTTAATTTTTAGATAATTATTTTTAACATTGGATTTTAAATCAAGTTATTAATATAAAAACTGATTATTGGAATTTCTAATATTTTCTTCATTAATTAATTATTAATTATTTATTTATTTAATTAATTAATAATTAATTATTCAACAATTACTTAAAAATTAACTAACAATCACACTTATAGAAAATCTGATTATCATTTCTTTTAATTATTAATTAATTAATTAATTTAATTAATAATTAATTAATTAAATAAATAAATAATTATTAATTAAATAAATGATTTTAATTTAATTAAATAATTATTTTCAACATTGAATTTTAAATCAAGTTCTTAATATAAAACCTGATTATTGGAATTTCCAATATTTTCTTAATTAATTAATTAATTAATTAATTAATTAATAATTAATTAAATATTTAATAATTAATTAATTAAATAATTAAATAATTAATAATTATTTAATTATTTAACAAATACTTAAAAATTAACTAACAATCACACTTATAGAAAATCTGATTGTTATTTCTTTTAATTTTTAATTATTTAAATTTAATTAAATAATTAATTATTAATTAAATAAATGATTTTAATTTTTAAATAATTATTTTCAACATTGGATTTTAAATCAAGTTCTTAATATAAAAACTGATTAATGGAATTTCCAATATTTTCTTAATAAATATTCAACAATTACTTAAAAATTAACTAACAATCACACTTATAGAAAATCTGATTGTTAATTCTTTTAATTATTAATTAATTAAATAATTATTTAATAATTAATTAAGAAAATATTAATCAGTTTTATATGAATAACTTGATTTAAAATCAATGTTGAAAACAATTATTTAAAAATTAAAATCATTTATTTAATTAATAATTAATTAAATAAATAATTTTTTAATTAAATATTAATTAAATATTATTTTAATTATTAATTAAATAAATGATTATTTATTTATTTAACTATTGTTATTTAATTTAATAATTTAACTATTATTATTAATTATTTCAATTTTGATTTTAATTCAACTCATGCTTTCACTTTATCTCATGCATTTTCATTCTTTTCATGGCATTTCATTTTATTGCATTTCATTCCGTGGCATTTCATTACATGACATTTCATTACATGCATTTCATTTCATGGCATTCCAATCTACATATATACAATTTCTAAATATGCATTTCATTTTTCAATGTCTAACATGATCAATTCAACAAATGTCTGCAAATTTAATATCAAAAATATAGAAATCATATACATAAATTATTACATTGATATTTTCGCAAATGACTTTCAATTATCCGCAAACTATCAATTCAAATTTCCGCAAATCCTAACAACAAAAAACACCACATATAATACTCATAAAAAATTAACCATAGAAACAACCATAAAAATAAAATTTAAAATTTCCAGCAATCATACAAATTCCAGATATTAATTTATTTCCAGCAACCATAAAAATTTAACAACCAAAAATTATTTCAATGTGGTTCCAGCAACCAATAAAATTTAACAATATTCAAGCACTAAAAAAATTCCAGCAACAATGTGGTTCCAGCACTAACAAAATTCCAGCACTAACAACCATATAACTTTAAAAAAAAATTAATCAAAACATCACTAACACTTAATCAAAACAGTAACACTAACACTTAATCAAAACAACACTAACACTAACACTTAATCAAAACAAAATTCCAACAAACCAATAATTATATAACTTTAAAAAAACCCCAAATAAATAAAATCAAACACCCAAATTAAAAAACCCCCTTTTCATAAAATCCTAAATTAGAAACCCTCATTTCATAAAATCCTAAATATAAACCTCCTAATAACTAAAACTTTCACAAATAATAAACCCCCAAATCATAAACCCCCAAATTAAAAACAACAAAAACAAGAAGAGAAGAAGATGAAGAATATAACAAAAAATAACAAATATAACTAATAGAAGATGAAAACCATACCTTGAGGATAATTTCGAGGATGGTCGGAGAGAAGTGGCCGGATTAGAAGAGGAAAACTAAATGAAAAGAAGATGAAGAAGATAACAAAAATAAAATAAAAAACAAGATTACAACTAAAGGAAAATGAATAACATACCTTGAGGGAACTTCGAAGATCACCGGAGAAGTGGATCAAAGATCGACAGAGGGATTTGGGGAGAGTTAGAGAGGAGTGGGAGAAGTGGAGAGGATTTTGGGGGGAAATAAAATGAAAGGAATCTGGAATTTTTTTTCTTATATAAAAAAATTCCGACGGCCTGGCCGTCGGGAAATACTTAAGTTTGAGTTGACTAGGTTTGACTGTACGAGAGACCATGGTGGCGCAAGTTGTAATTTTAGGGTTTCCAAAAAATCCAGACGGCTAGGCCGCCTACTACTGAAAAAAACAAGCGGGAAAAAGTATCCAGCGGCCAAACCGCCGACAATTTTTCTCCCGACCGTTGAGGGTTTTAGGCGGCGGCCAGGCCGCCGGATCACTTCTTCCCGAACGTTGGCGAAATTGGAGCTGGCGGCCAGGCCACCGGCTCACTTCTTCCTGACCGTTGGGGAAATTGGAGCTGGCGGTCAGGCCGCTGGCATTTTTTACAAAAAAAATATACCGTCGGCCTGGCCGCCAGCTCATTTCTCTCATTTACGAGGGAAAATTATGCCGGCGAACAAGTGTAACATTCCGGCGGCCTGGCCGCCGGGAGATGGGCGCCAGAACTGCGCTGATTTTTTGTAGTGATTCCCCTACGGGCATGTGTAACACAAGAGGAGGGAAAAGAAATTCTCATAAGCGCTCATTCGGGAACCAATGGTCCACATCAGGGAGCCAAAGCACTAGAAATGCAAGTAACAAGACAATGCTATTATTGACCTTAGTTAAACGAGGACACAGAGATCTTAGTAAAAAAATGCAACGAGTGTCAATGTCACGCAAATATACAAAGAAAACCATCCAGCATAATGAAAACTATTTCCTCGCCCGTACCATTCACCCAGTGGGAATTGGATATCGTGGGGTCATTCCCGGTAGCAACAAGAGGGAGGAAATTCTTGTTCGTAGCTGTGGATTATTTTATGAAATGGGCAGAGGCGGAACCAATAAGCACAATTACAGAACAAAATGCTATAAACTTCATATTTAAAAATTTAATCTGCAGGTTCGGGGTCCCATTACAAATAATAACAGACAATGGAACCCAGTTCACATGAAAAAATATAAATAAATTTTGTGATGAGGATAGCGGAATAAAGCTCAGTTTCGCACCAGTATATCATCCACAGGCAAATGGGCAAGTAGAGGTTACAAACCAAACGATTGTGTCGATTCTAAAGAGAAAGATAGGGGATAACCCAAAAACGTGGGCAGATTTAGTTCCAGAAGCATATAATATGCGTTTTCGACTGATGTAGTTGTTTTGCAGGATTTTTTTCTTTTTTTGCAGGTAAGATTCTGTCGCTTTGGCCAGAATCGGATCTATTTTGTCGCTTTGGCCTTAATAGATCCAGGTCCATTCTGTCGCTTTGGCCTTAATGGACCAAGAATTATTTTGTCGCTTTGGCCTTAATAATTCTTCTATTTTGTCGTTTTGGCCTTGATAGACTAGAGATTATTTTGTCGCTTTGGCCTTAATGATCTCAACCCATCTTGTCGCTTTGACCTTGATGGGGCAACCGTCGTTGCGGACACAAAAGTCGCTCCTGATCAGAGTTGACTATAAACATTGGTGATACAGTATCCCGAACCTGGTCACAACCTACCAGCAACTAGAAGTCCGGATAGCCTAAGATGAGTTAAGGTACCTATTCTAGGGTTGGGGAGGTCCCAAGTCGAATCCTAGGAAGATCGACTTTCCTGAGGATCGACTTCCCTGGGATCGATTTCTGAATAAAGTCGATCACCAGGAAAGTCGACCCCCAGAAAGTCGATCTCTGGAAAGTCGATCTCGGGCCCCGATCTGATCAGTTAGGCAGTTAGGCGGTTACTGCCCAAATGACCCGATTACCCCCATAAAAACCCCTATAAATAGAGGGCACCCCCCACTCATTGAAGGCAAGTCATTTGGAGTAGAAGAATTCCTAGCGAAGCAGAGCTCTGCATACTTGAGTTCCGGTCTGGTTTCCCGCGGAGTTCCCCGCGTTTGCTTGCGCGTCTTGGAGTACTGGTCGGGTTTCACCCCCATCAGTTGGCGCCGTCTGTGATTCAAAGATACTCACGACAAAAGCTCCTCGACTTTTTCGAAAAAAGTGATCGACTTTTTTCCAAGTCGCCAGCTAGGGAGTCTTGCGAGGAAATCAGCCAGCAAGGGATCGACAAAAAAGTCAATTCCTCAAGGAGCTACGCTTTCAGGCTACGACTTCCAAGGAATCCTCCAAGTGCACTAGGGATCGACTTTTTTGAAGATCGACTTTTCTCCAAGCAAAAGTCGAACACTCTTTTCAAGAAAAGTCGAACACTCCAGGATGGTGGTAACACGAAGCACTTCTCAAGGAGAAGGAGCAAATTCTCAGGAGGCGCCAGAGCAACAACCTGGCAACTCAAAAACTAAAAGGCCAGTGGGTCGACCACCCAAGGGCAACAAGAATAAAAGGACTCCCACGGGACCTAAGGCTGAACACGAAGGTGAGCCCGAGCAAACTCCCCAAGTTTCAACAGGAGGGGAGAATCTGAACATCACGGTTCAGGCAATAGCTGAGGCCATCCGACTCCTTGCTGAGAAGGAGAAACCTTCGGAAGAACAACCTCAAAAGGGAAAACCCACGAGCAGCAAGGAACCAAGGGCTGCAGCATCAGAAACCACTCACGGGTTTGTAAAGATGCCTATAGAGGAGCTGGAGAAGATGAAGGAAACCATAGCGAAAATGAGCGAGAAAATAAAGGATATTGAAAAATCCAAAGCATCAATATACCATTCAAAAGCTCAGACCTCAAAGCAGGCCAAGACACAACAGGAGGTGTCGAGTCATAGAGCAGCACACTCCAGCGCACCATTACCTCGCAAACCAGAGGAGCAACCTAAACCTCCTCCTAAAAAACCCGTATATGAAGAAAGCACGGGAGACACAGAAGGAGGAGGCGAGGTCCCAAACTGGCTAGTAGGCATGGATGCCCTACACAAATCACTAATGGTAAAACCAGCACCTCTGAAATTCAGGCTACCCAGGCTACAGATCTATGATGGGAAGATGGACCCAGTAGACCATATAAACATGTTCGTAGGGGCAATGCAGTGGGCCACATCAAGGGATGACATCCTATGTAGAGCATTCCCAGGAACATTGAAAGGACCTACATACAGATGGTTCGTCGAACTGCAGCCAGGGAGCATAACAAGTTTCGAGGACTTGAAAAAGAAATTCGTTGCCCAACATTGTGGAAACACAAGGGTCAGAAAGGGCACGGAATCACTGTTCGCAATCAAACAGAATGGAGATACGCTCCGGAATTACACAACCAAATTCACGGAAGCCATGCAAAAAATCTCCGACCTAAACACAACAATCGCAATATGCGCATACTCAAAGGGGCTAGACATGAACACACCGTTAGCAATAAAGCTAAATGTTAGTAATGTAAAATGCATGGAAGATCTGCTAACAAAGGCCCAGAAATATATAAATTCTGAAGAGTATGAGAAAGAAAAAGAAAAAGAAAGAGGTGCTATAAGCAATAAAAAAGCATATGAAGCACCAAAAAAGAAATTCCAAAAATTTGAGAAAGGAGAATCATCCTGGAGACCAAAACACGATGGAAAGGTCTACCAGACATCTGAGGAGTTTAGGAAACCAAGGTATCCGAAGTATAAAGACTTAGGATTCACGGTTTTCAGCACTCCAAAAGAGGAAATCTACAATAGAGAAAAAGGAAAAATAAGGTTTTCTCAACCAGAAGAGTTAGACCCTGCAACAAAAGAAGCTCGAACAAGGAGGAACAGGTATTGCAAGTTCCACAAGGATTACGGGCACAACACAGAAAACTGTAGGGAGCTAAGCACCTTCCTGGATACACAAGTAAAGGAAGGAAAGCTAAAACAATACATAAACAAAATAGAAAGGGGCGACAAGGCTGCAAGGACCCAAAGAACAAGGGTAAGCACCAACGCTCAAGAAGTCCCGATTCAGACACTGACCACAAAAGAAGGGTGATAAATTTAATCTTCGGTGGAGGATCAGTAGGAGAAAGCAGAAGTTACTTTTGCAAGGTAATGCAGACTATCACGGTACCAAAATCTAAGAAAAGATCGTACCCAAGCGAGGAGTTAAGCTTCTCTGAGGAAGATCTGGACAATGTGGTCAGCCCACATGAGGATCCGCTAGTAATACAAGTGGATATCGGGGATGATTTAAGTCTGAACAAAGTAATGGTGGACAATGGCAGCTCAGTAGACATACTATACCTAGATGCATTCGAAAAAATAGGCTACAAGGTGGATCAGCTAACCCCGGCCAAGGAAGCCATTTATGGGTTCACAAACACAAAGGCCCCAGTAGTAGGAGCCATCGATCTACAGATATCCCTGGAAAAAAGAAACGGAAGAGTATCACGCACGGCATACTTCATCGTGGTCAATATAGACTCTCCGTTCAATGGGATCTTGGGCAGACCAAGCATTCACGGTTTCTAGGCAATACCGTCATCTTACCACCAATGCTTCTGGTACCTAGGAAAAGATGGCAAAATGGCAACAGTTTTTGGAGCACAGAAAGACTCCAGAAACTCGTACAGGAAGGCAACTAAAATAGCCAAACCTATAACCCTGTACATCCAAGAAAGAGAGGAGGAAGAAGACACAACCTCAGCTAATCAAGTTGAGGAGGTCAAACTCTCAAAAGGAGGAGTCCTGATAGGCACATCTTTATCCTCCGAGTTGAAAAAATCACTACTGCAACTGTTAGAAACTCATGTGCACACATTTATATAGGAAGGGGAAGCACCCTCACAGGTACAGCGTACTATAACATGCCATGAACTCAACATAGACAGTAGCTTTACTCCTGTACGGCAGAAGCGAAGAATACTCGCAGCTGAAAGGAAGGAGGCAGCACAGGCTGAAATTGAAAAATTAATCAAGGCTGGGCACATCCGGGAAGTTAAATATCCAAAGTGGTTGGCAAACCCAGTCATGGTTAAAAAATCTAATGGGAAGTGGAGGATGTGTGTAGACTTCACAGATCTCAACAAAGCATGTCTAAAAGACAGATACCCACTCCCATCCATCGACAGATTAGTAGATGCAGCATCAGGAAATGAGTTGCTATCTATGATGGATGCACATTCAGGGTACAACCAGATCCTAATGAAAGAAGATGATGAAGAGGCCACGTCATTCATCACAGAATGGGGGACGTATTGCTACAAAGTCATGCCTTTCGGCCTACGAAATGCAGGAGCAACCTTCCAAAGGCTGATGGACAAGGTTTTCAAAAAGCAGGAAGGAAGAAATGTCCTGGCATATATAGATGATATTCTGGTGAAATCTAAGAAAGCAGATGAACACCCAAATGATCTGAAAGAGACCCTGGAAACTCTGCAAAATTACGGGATGAGGTTAAACCCTGCCAAATGCAGTTTCGGAGTACAAGAAGGAAAATTTCTTGGATTCTATGTAGGGCAGAAAGGGATAAAACCAAATCCAGATTAAATAGCAGCAATACTAGAAACAGCACCACCTCGAACAATAAAGGAGATACAGAAGCTAAATGGAAAAATCAACGCCTTAAGTCGGTTCATTTCCAAAACAGCAGACAAGTGCAAACCCTTTTTCCAGTTGTTAAAAACTAGTCAAAAAGGGGCAATAACATGGACCTCAGAGTGTGATGAGGCATTTCAACAACTCAAAACATATCTGGCTTCTCTACCACACCTAACTTCACCAAAGATAGGGGAGGAATTGTACGTCTATGTAGCAGCTTCAGAGGAGGCTATCAGTGCAGTTCTAATATGTCAAAGGGACAGTGAACAAATCCCGATATATTATCACTCAAAAAGGCTACAGGGGGCAGAAACAAGATATCCTCCAGTGGAAAAGATAGTCCTAGCAGTAGTACATGCAGCACGCAGATTCAGAGCATACTTTCTGGCTCATACAATTAAAGTCTTAACAGAGCATCCACTCCGCAGAATCCTCCACAGACCAGATACTTCCGGAAGATTAACGAAGTGGGCACTGGAGTTAAGCGAGTTCGATGTAGATTTTGTTCCTGCCACAACCATCAAGGGGCAAGCAGTAGCAAACTTTATTGTAGACATGACCCAAGAAAGCAAAGAAAAACCTTGGATAGTAGAGGTTAGGGTTTAGGGTTAATGGCTAGTAGAGGTTGATGGCTCAAGCTGCAGTACAGGTGCAGGAGTGGGAATAAAGATAATCACTCCAGACCAAAGGATATATGAACATTTTATCAGATTACAGTTCTCATCTACAAATAATATAGCAGAATACGAAGCTGTAATCCAAGGCATGAGAATCCTCAGAAGGTTGGGAGCCTGTTCAGTAATCATTAGAACAGATTCTCAACTAGTGGCTCGGCAATTCACAAGAGAGTTCACAGTTAAAGAACCTCTGATCGTACAGTACGCAGCTACACTAGAAAAAGTCAAAAAGAAATTCACCAAAGTGGAGGTAGAGCAGATTCCAAGGAGTCAGAATAACTCAGCTGATGCCCTGGCAAAGCTAGCATCTGCTTTCGAGGGGGGCAGAGAGAGATACTAGTTGACTCAGCATCTACACCTTCATGTAACTTGGTCACAATACAGGCAGAAGACTGGAGGAAACCCTTGATAGAATACTTCGAAGGGCAGAAACTTCCTGAAAACAAGAATGAAAGGCTTAAGTTACAAACACGCATTTCAAGATTCTGCCTGATCGGTGACATTCTGTATAAAAAAATCCTACGATCGACCTCTAATGAAATGTGTCTCAACAGAAGAATGACAATTCATTGTAGAGGAGATTCATCAGGGGGTATGCGGAATACACCAGGGAGGAAGATCTCTAGCCCAAAGAATAATAAGGCAGGGATACTTCTGGCCCACGCTGAAAAAAGATGCAGTCCTATTCGCAAGAAAATGCAAGGCCTGCCAAATACACAAAAACATAAAGAGAAATCCCGCAACTCAGCTAACAGGGGTAGAAAGCCCCATCCCCTTCGCAATGTGAGGGTTAGACATTGTGGGACCATTTTCAGTATCGACAGGTCAGGCTAAATTCATATTTGTGGTTGTTGATTTCACCAAATGGGTCGAGGCACTAGCTGTACCCAAAATAACTCAAGGAGCAGTAACAAAGTTTATCTTCAAGTGCATAATGTGCAGATTCGGTGTTCCAATGCATATAATGACAGATAATGGGACACAGTTTACCGGTGGGGAGTTTACGAGATTGTGCGAGAACATGGGCACTAGAATCCATTTTTCATCGGTATACAGACCACAGGGTAATGGGCAAGTAGAGGTCACAAACAGAGCCATTGTTCAGGGACTGAAGAAAAAGGTCGAACAGGCCAAAGGTTCGTGGGCAGATCTACTACCAGAGATCCTGTGGGCGTATAGAACCACTGAAAAGACACCCACCGGAGAAACCTCGTTCTCACTAGCATATGGAATGGAAGCACTAATCTCAACAGAGCTAAGCATTACAACAGTCAGAGTGTTATTCTATAACATGGAAGAAAACATGAGATCATGCGCGACAACTCTAGACTTGGTGGATGAGCTAAGGGATAATGCACAGACAAAGAATGCAGCTTACAAGCAAAGTATCGCTAGATATCACGACAAGAATGTCAAGGATAAAGCGATAAGAAAAGGAAGTCTAGTATGGAGAAGAGCAAGTGTCGGCAGAAAAGACTGCTCTAAAGGCAAACTAGGCGCAAATTGGGAAGGACCATATGTGGTGGAGGAGGAACTCCGACCAGGCACATACAAGTTAAAACGGGAAGATGGAACATGCATTCCCAACACTTGGCACGCAGATAACCTACAGTTATATTTTTAACGATTAAGTAGGACTATGTGTTACTCGTTGTAAATAGTTTGAACTACTTAACTAATATGTTGTTTAGTTAGCTATTTTACTAATAAACATCACTCAAAAAATAAAAGTACATTCCATATATTGATTTAAAAAGAGAAGTACAAAGGAATGTAATACAAGGTTACAGAAGATGAAGGATTTATTTAGTACTAGGGGGAGAGATGAATCTTTAGAGCCATTGTCATCTTGGTCTTCTACAGAAAAGTCTTTATCAATGGCAACGTTAGTATTGTCTCCCGAAACCCCCTCTTCTTCATCTTCATCTTCATCCTCGTCTTCCGCAAGTGCCCGATCTCGTATCTCAGTGGCTTCTTTTGGGTACTTATTGCGGGCCCAGCGGTGAACATCTTCGGCCTCAAAACCAGGAAACACATGAGGGCCCAGATCCACCAGATCATTGTAATCTCGCACATTGGCAAGAAACTCAGTCCAGAGCTTCTCCAGATGTTCATTCATGCGTTGGAGCTCCTCAGTCTTTTCCTGATCTTCTTCTGCCAGTCGCTTCATCTTAGTTTGGCAATCATCCAGCGACTGGGAGAGCTTCTGCCTTTCTATTTCCCCTTCGTTCAACCGTTGAGTAAATATATTATTCTGCACCATAGTAGAACGAAGGGTTGCCTCAGTACGTATTCTCAACCTGCCGTGTGATCTCGACAATCATTGACTCTTTAATTGAAACCCTGGCACGCTGAGCACTGCATTCCATCTGCACAGCTCCCAACTCCCCGTTGACTTTGGAGAGTTCCTGCTCCTTATCTCTCAAGAGATTTTTCTGAGCAGCCCAGTCCTCAGCCAACCTCTTGTTGGTAGCAGAAAGAGTAGAGGCATCTGAAGTTTTTTGCGCAACCTCGCCTTCCAGATCCTGACATCGGCGCTTCACTCTCTTCAACTCGTCTTCCAAGGACTGGTAGTCACGAAGACGAGACAGGGAAGAGAGGCAGCCCTGAAACAAATAAGCGAGCTGCAAAAAAAGAAAGAATAAGTAAGAGCAGGCTCATAAAAATGACAGAAATAAAAATACTCACGTTGCTCAGATTCTGTCCAATTTCCTCGACAGTCCGGTCCATCGGATACCCAGAAATAGTCCGCAATGTAGCTCGGGCGGCATCCGTGTCAACGACCATCGGAAATTTGGTCCCATAATTCCGGAGATGGGAACCTTGATAACCCGGCAGCTGTGTCTCCCGGGTAGAAGCATATGAGTATCGACCCCGGGAGGACTCCCCAGCATAATATTTCCTACGCGGAGGAGTTTGTCGCCTGGGGAGTGTCTCCTCGTTTTCCTTGGAGGAGAGGGGTCGGTCCTTGGTGGAGGGGTATTCCTCTTGTCTTTTTTACTTCTTTTCCCCTCAGTTCCTCCTGGCTGGACATCCCTTCCAGCAGTTCTTTCTCGCTCCTCTTCCGGAGTACGAAAGAAGGAAGCGAGCCTGGCAACAGCAGGAGACTGCGCAGGAGTAGTCCCCACAGGTACCTCCCCATCCTCAGCTTGTTGATCTTCTTCAGGAGGAGTAGGGGTGGGCGCCCTCGTATAGGCGTTCTCATGAGCACGGCGCCTCAACTGTTGGGCATCAGAAGGTTTAGAGGCAGATGCATAAACCTTCGTACCCGTCTCATTTTGCCCCACGCGTTCAGGGACACCTCCAGGGTTATGCATATAAAAATCTGTGAGAAATAAAAACAGAGTTAGTAAAAATGCATACAAATAAAGAATAGAAAGAAAAAACAAACAAAGGAAGACCTTGTCGGTTAAAGGTATCATCAATCGCGTGACCGACAGGCACGGCGATGGGGTGTAGGAAGGCCAGCCTTTGTACAAAAGCTCCCTCATCCTCGGTCAGAACAGGACGGGGAGTGGGCCTACGATCACTACTGGATGCAGGAAGAAGTCTACTACCATGACATAGCCTGCAATCCACAAAAATAAACTCACTCTTGTTCCGCCTGGTCGGAGGATCTTTCAAGAGAGCGGAGTGAGTGACTGAGGAGGCACGGCTGGCACATGCAATAAAAGGGCTGCCCTTCTTCGGATTTTGAAAAGTGAAAAAGTGGAAGAACAGCCGAGCAGTTGGGATTATGTCAGCATCCCTAAGGATATTTATAAATCCCCTAACATAAAAAAAGAAGGCAGCACCCATTTGAGAGATGCACAACCCGGAATACAAAAGAATCTCACTAACCAAGGAAGGGATCGAAAGGATCGGAAAATTAGTGAAATAAATTCGGTGAAGTGCCAACATAAAATAGGGGGCACATCACCGGTATTCTCAGAAGGGTAGGCCCAGTACACTCTCTCTCTAAGCTCTAACCCCCTCAAAATTCTTTGGGCGGCATCCAGGGAAAGGGTGTTAGAGCATCTACCCACGTTAGAGGAGAGGGGTAGGCAGGAATATCGGTCAGGGAGACTGCACAGAAAGAACCATAACCAGTCCCGTACTCGCCCTAGTCGAGGATAGGGACAACATGAAAACCGTTGCGAATAAGAACGGACCATTGGCGCCAAGAGCCATCCATCTCCCGATAGAAGGATGGGGCGCTTTTCTCCTCAAGAGGAGAAGGAAAGGGGTACTTCTCCTCCGTCTCAGGAGGGTAACCTAAAGGAGAGTCCTCTAGAATGTGAACATTCTGACTACAGACTTCGGGAGGAAGTTGAATAGAACCGTCTGTAGCCAGGGATGGCTCCTCCACAACAGGAATCTCCTCAGGAATAGAAGTCAAAATGATGGTAGTGGGAGGAGGAGTCCTAGTAGTAGAAGGAGGAGTGCCTCCAACTTCTACATCCCGCTCAGGAGAAGAGGAGCTGCAGGAGGAAGAACTCGAGCTCCCCGAGCTGGATGTAGAAGACCCCGAACTAGAACTCGAACTTGTGGAAGAACCTATAAACAAAAAACAAATAAAAGGTAAGTTACAAAAGAAAAAATAATAACTTACTAGGTACAGACTTGCACGTACGACAAGTAGAAAGAGTTTTTCGCTTACTTCCAACAGGAGAGGAGGAAGGCGACTCAATTTTAGGCTCGACCACGGCAGAAGCAGTCTGAACCTGAGGGCTAACAATAATAGCCCGCTCCTCGTTGGGAGGAAGGTCTTGCTGTGTATTTTTGTCAGAAGACATTATAACAACCTGCACGAAGAACATAATAGTTAGCTTAAATTATGTTAAGTTGGCAAAAGTCGATCCCAAGAAAAAGTCGATCCAGACTTCATGGAATCGAACTAATACAAGGGAAGTCGACCTCATAAGTCGATCCCAGGGAAGTCGACCTTCAGACGACAAGGGTCTCACGAAGTCGATCCCAGGAAATCCGACCCAAGGAAGACGACAACAAAAGTCGGACCCCAGGAAGTCGAACCAAGGGAATCACTTCGGGAAAGCAAGGGCTAAACCTATGGAAGTCGATCCTAGTAAAAATGGATCCAACTTTGGAAAGTCGATGACAGGACGTCAAACTTCACAAAGTCGGACCACAGTCCAAAGGGGAACAACTTCGAAAAAGGACAAACTTTCAGAAAAGTCGGACCCCAAGGAAGTCGAACCCGGTGCAACCTCAGAAGAGCCCGACGACAAAAGTCGGACCCCAGAAAGTTGCACCTCCAAGGCTCAAGTCGAAGCCTTACGCGCGCTGAAGTCGAAGCGGAGAAGCTGGAAGTCGAAGCGAAGAAACCAGAAGTCGATGCCGAGAAAGTCGATCACTCGGAGCGAAGGAAGTAGGTGGGAAGCAAATGAACCCCCCTCCGCTATTTATAGGGTAAAGTCGAAGACGAACCGTCGCGGGCACTATTCATCCGGGTTCACCCGTTGGGCCAGAAAGTCCACGGGTCCGGCAGGCCCAAGACGACCCGGTCCGAGAAAAACCCAAAAATCCGACCAGATGACATCGACATTTCAGGACAAAGGCATCGACATTTACCAAGGAATTCGAAACCTTCAAAATAGAAGGTCAGGATCGACATTCCGCAAAAAATTCAGTTCGACATTCCCAGAAGGGGGATAGACGTCGACATTTACCAAGGAATTCGAAACCTTCAAAATAGAAGGTCAGGATCAACATTCCGCAGAAAATTCAGTTCGACATTCCCAGAAGGGGGATAGACGTCGATATTTACCAAGAAATTCGAAACCATCAAAATAGAAGGTCAGGATCGATATTCCGTAGAAAATTCAGTTCGACATTCCCAGAAGGGGGATAGACGTCGATATTTACCAAGGAATTCGAAACCGTCCAAAAG
The DNA here is from genome assembly GCA_001185155.1 of Zostera marina. NCBI lineage: Eukaryota > Viridiplantae > Streptophyta > Magnoliopsida > Alismatales > Zosteraceae > Zostera > Zostera marina. The sequence continues at coordinate 175,218 of LFYR01000951.1, read as the reverse complement.
AGAAGGACAGGATCGACATTCCAGCACTATTATGATCGACATCCTCAAGAAAAGATGAGATCGACTTTTGAACAACATCGACATTTCCAGGGAGAAATGGGGTCGACTTTTTGTACAAACTTCGACATCTTCAGAAAAGGATAGAATCAGCAGTCACACAACATCGACATCCTCAGAAAAAGATGAGATCGACTTTTGAACAACATCGACATTTCCAGGGAGAAATGAGATCGGCTTGTTGTACAGACTTCGACATCTTCAGAAAAGGATATAATCGGCAGTCACACATCGACATCCTCAGAAAAAGATGAGATCGACTTTTTACAAACATCGACATCTCCAGGGAGAGATGAGATCGACTTTTTGTATAAACCTCGACATCTTCAGAAAAGCATGGTACTGACCAGAAGAAAGCATCGACTACACTGACGTACTTCAGAGTAAAGGTATAAGTCGAGTAAAGGAAAAGGTAAAAAAGTATCTTTATTCAAAATTACGAAAAATGATGAATGAAAAATATTACAGGTTCCTAATTAAAATTGATACGGCGACGCAAGCGGCAAGGAACCTGATCCAGCGGGGAAGCACCGCGGCGGGGATGCCTCCGACGTCGACCACGAGGAGGGACAACAGAAGAAGAGGCAGGCGGAAGATCGCCGCCAGACCATTCTTCAAAAATGGATTCCCTAGCAGCAACAGCAACACTCTGCCGCTCAACAATAAGTTGGCGCAAAGAAGAAAGATCCAAGGCCGACGACCGAGGATCCAAAATATTTAGAATTCGATCCAGCTCCTCAATCTCTACCTGAATAAAATCAGCAAAGAGACTCACAAGAAGAGCCATGGATGAAGGAAATGGAGGACCTAAGGGTTCTATTTATAGACCCTAGGACAGCACAAAAGGACAAAAAAGGGTAAAACCGACTTTTTGGCACAAGGACTCGACTTTTGGACCAAAGCATCAGGAATCGACTTTTTCACAAAGAAAGCGATGCAAAGACCCAGGGAATCGACTTTTTGACAAAAGTCAACGAACACCACTGGGATCGACATTTCACAAAAGTCGACCAAACTCAACAAGGGATCGACTTTTTCTTCCCACACAAGAGGGGTGTACAAAAAAGAACCCCGGCAAGGTGAAGTTGCGGAAGCACACCAAGACAGGAGGGTGTAACACGAAATACTCCAGAGGAATCGTGGAAGTCCACAACTCGAGCGGCGATACGGCCGCAAAATGAACTGAGCCATACTAAGATATTTGAACTCCTACCATTACTGGACGCAGTAACAAAGTAGGACACCAAATTAACTCTACCGACGGAAGAACGTGGGTAGAGAAAGTTTTAATGATAACAGAGTCAGGATGCGTATCCCACCCAAGGAAGAGAGTGAACCTCACCTACGGAAGAACGTAGGTTAGATGAGGGATGTACTCAAGAGCGAACCTCACCTACGGAAGAACGTAGGTTAGACGAGGGATGTACTCAAGAGTGAACCCCACCTACGGAAGAACGTAGGTTAGACGGGGAACACATCGGCTAAACAGACACCCCTTCTACGAAAAACGTGGAGAGAGAAAAATGTTCAAGAGTGAACCTCACCTACGGAAGAAAGTAGGTTAGACGAGGGATGTACTCAAGAGTGAACCTCACCTACGGAAGAACGTAGGTTAGACGAGGGATGTACTCAAAAGCGAACCTCACCTACGGAAGAACGTAGGTTAGACGAGGGATGTACTCAAAAGCTAACCCCATCTACGGAAGAACGTAGGTTAGACGGGGGACGCATCGGCTAAACACACACCCCGTTCTACAAAAAACGTAGACAGAGAGGCAAGTGTTCAAGAGTGAACCTCACCTACGGAAGAACGTAGGTTAGGCGAGGGATAAGCTCAAAAGGTGAACCTCACCTACGGATAAACGTAGGTAGACGAAGAATCACACTCAGCTTCAGTCGCAGAAAGGCAAGCAAAAGAAGGGGGAAAGTATTCAAATAATAATCCTCACCTACGGATGAACGTAGGTAGACGAGGAATCACACTCAGCCTCAGTCGCAGAAAGGCGAGCAAAAGGAGGGGGCAAGTATTCAAATAATAATCCCCACCTACGGATGAACGTAGGTAGACGAGGAACCACGCTCAACCCCTATCGCAAAAAGGCGAGCAAAAAGAGGGGGCAAGTATTCAAATAATAATCCTCACCTACGGATGAACGTAGGTAGACGAGGAATCTGATGAAGCACGGAATCTGCTACCAGTGGGCTCGCGAGGTGGCGAGATGATCCGGAGGCTGTGGAGTCCACGACGCGCGCTCTACGTCAAACACCTGCAGAAGAGGAGGGGAATCGGCGACTCACGTGGGAGTAGGCGATTCGGGCTCCGTAGTTTGCTCTGGTTGGAGTGTGTGTCAAGAGGATATGAGTTGAGGGTAGAGGTCCCCCAAGGACCCCTTTTATAGGGTCTTGGGGGACGTTTTCCCCATTCATTAGTGTGGGGCCCACGCCATAAAGGTATCCTATTAAGGAATGCCCTAATGGCGAGGGTCCGCTCGAGTAACGGCTGGGAGTCGGCGATTCAGGTATGGGAATCGCCGATCCAGAGGTTTAATCGCCGACTCCCCATGAGCCTAGTGGCAGCCTACCAGAGCTGTCCACGAGGCCTAGAGTTAGCGATTCCCCCCTGGATTCGGCGACTTGGTAGTCCCAATCGGCGACTCCCAAGTGTTAACTTGAGCTCTTGACTTAGACACGTGCTCCGCACCGTGGAAGCCTTTCCGGGGGTCCGGCATATAGCGACGGAACCCTATTCCTTGTTTGAAGGGCGTTGCTGGGAGTGACTGACGTAATCAGGCATGTCTCACCAGTACTCCCCCCTGAAGAGAGTATGGCTGAACACCCGTTTACCGCCAGTATCCCCCCCCCCCCAAGCAAGGTGATCCGCATCAAGGCCAAAGCGACAAGATGGGATCGAGCCAATGTGGCCACAGCGACACAATGACTCCGTTACCCATGCACTATCAGATGGGTTGATTCACTATTAGAATCTAGTTCCAGGCCAATAGAACTACGTGTTTATAGTTCGACTCTGATCAGGAGCGACTCTTTCTGTGTTATCATCAAGGCCAAAGCGACAAGATGAAGGGAGATTATTAAGGCCAAAGCGACAAAATAACTCTCATCCATTAAGGCCAAAGCGACAAAATGGAGCGACTCATTATCAGAGTCTGATTCTGGCCCAAGCGACAGAATGCGTGAATCCTGGCCAAAGCGTTTCACCATGCTCAAATTTTTCGACGACTTCTGGCAGAAGCGACAGAAGTGCCGGGAGAGCTTGTGATACTCCCCCCTGAATTTCGACGACTTCTGGCCGAAGCGACAGAAGTGCTGGGAGAGCTCGTGATACTCCCCCCTGAATTTCGACGACTTCTGGCCGAAGCGACAGAAGTGCCGGGAGAGCTTGTGATCCGATTCCCCTCCTCTTCTGCAGGTATATTGACGTAGAGCGCGCGTCGTGGACTCCAAAGCCTCCGGCCCTCCTCGCAACCCCGCGAGTCTACTGGTAGCAGATTCCGTGCTTCATCAGCGACAAAGCAGACCGACTCAATATCAGAGTCCGATTCTGACCAGAGCTACAGATCCACTATCAGGATCCGATACTCGCCTTGGATACAGAACCCGCTGATTCACTAATAGAATCTGACTCCTGTCGGGCTACGAATTCACTATTAGAATCCGATCCTAACCCGGACTACGGAATCTATCCTGCAAAAAAGGAAAGCACTCTGCAAAACAACTAGATTAGTCCATAAACGCATATATTAATTATTGAACTTACCTGCGATTTACCTCTCGTGAAGCCCCTCCTTTGCTCAATAAATCCTTGGTGAATCTGGCCAAAGCGACAGATTTCACCATGCTCAAATTTTTCGACGACTTCTGGCCGAAGCGACAGAAATGCCGGGAGAGCTTGTGATACTCCCCCCCGAAGGTTGTGCTTTGGTGATGCACAACTTTTGTGATGAGTGTTTTTCGATTTATGTGATTGTCGGTAAACGACCAATCACAAATACTCGACACTCCAAGGTTGCCTTGAAACTTGGAACCTTAAGGAGAAAGTTTGTGATACTCCCTCTCACAGTGTGATGACCTCTGGCCGGAGCGACAGAAGCGTTGGGAGAGTTTTTGATACTCTTCCCTTGGAATTTGACGACTTCTGGCCAAAGCGACAGAAGTGTCGGGAGAGTTTGTGATACTCCCCCCTTGAATTTTGACGATTTCTGGCCAAAGCGACAGAAGTGTCGGGAGAGTTTGTGATACTCCCCCCTGGAATTTGACGACTTCTGGCCGGAGCGACAGAAGTGCCGGGAGAGTTTGTGATACCCCCTTGAAAACTTGCACTTGGGGCAGTTTTTAGTGTTATTGTACTCGGAATCGGCGACTAGAGTGTGTAATACTCTTGGCAGTCGGCGATATCCGTGGCAGGGGGCATTTTCGTTTTTTACCCTTGTGAGTCGGCGACTCCCTCTGTGAGTCGGCGACTCCTAACGTAACCGTCGGATCTTTTCGAGAGATCCTTGGAATATTTGGGAGATATACGGGGAATATTTGTAAAATCTCCAAATAATGAAAGTATCTCACATTGCCGTGAGTCTTTGCCCGGAGTCGGCGACTTCCCTGTGGAGTCGGCGACTTGGCGTGATTAGGGGGATTTGGAGATCGAATCTTGATCTCGAATTTCGTAAATTTTGGGTTCTCTGGGGGATTTTTGCAATTTTCCCAAGGCCTATAAATAGTGGAGAGGTTTTCCCCAAACCCTCACAACACTCTTTGCCTTTCTCGATCGCTCAGACCCCCAGATCTTTGAATCGGCGATTCCTCGGTTCGAAACCTTCAACTCACCGATTCACCCAATGTCTCCCACCGATTCCCCTTTGAGAGAAAGCGAAACGTCAGCTCTTGTAGCTGACTTGATGAACGTTGATAATCTGGATGAGGTGCTGAACGCCGTTGAGTCGCCGATTCCCTCTCCTGACAGAGAGGTTGAGTCGCCGACTCCGGTCGTTCCTCCTCATGGAATGGAGCTGAGTGCCACCGTGCACGAGCTATTGGGCGCCCCGCCAGTGTCGCCGATTCCCCCTGTGGGATCGGCGATTACGAGCAGGGCCCTTATAGTCGTACGGGAGCCTCTTGAGCTGGGGCAAATTCCCGAGGCTTCTGTGTCGGCGACTCCCATCGCGGAGTCGGCGACTGATGCAAGCCCTGTTAAAGGGAAGGCCTTCAGGCGCAGGGGGCTGGCTTCAGCTGCCACAGGGTCGGCGACTCCCAGCCGTGTCTCACCGATTCCTCTTACGGGATCGGCGACTCGTTTGCTGGAGTCGGCGACTCTGATGCCTACTGATGATGATTCTTCCGCGCGTCGCATCGCACCATTGGTCGTGAGCGCGGAAGGCCGGATTGTGTCGGGACTGAACCCGACCCGAGTCAAGGTCCTTCTCATAAGAGAAGGCGCACCACTGGGAAGGGCAAGGTACACGTGCCCGAAGAGAATGAAGGGGTCCCTCCTCTCAACATAAATATCGAGGAGACATTGTTTGTGGACCGTGGTGCACCTATTCCACGAAGACGAGCGGGCCGGCGCTCCGAACGAACACCGCCACCTCCCGTGGACCTGAATGCTAGTCGAGATCCGGACCTCGACTTGAATACATATGTTGGAGCTTTGAACCCTCTGGGTTCGCTCATTGTGAAATCGCCTTTAATGGTGTTCCAAGGTTACTACCCGTCGGCCGTTCTGGGGACGGCGAATACGAACAAGTGATGACCCATGCAACCTTGGACGGTCTGACGGAGTGAATCCCCCCTCTACTCTGAATGCGATCGATGCTCGATCGTTACTGTCGGGGATTCAGATTTCTGGTCACCTCCGATTCTGGGTGTCGAGGTACCAGCCGATAAACCTGCCGCCCCCGGGATTCCAAGCTATCCCGAGGATCTACTTCAAGCACTTCTCCGAGCTTCCCATTCCGGAGATCATAAGTGAAGTGCTTCTGAAATTTGAAGTTTCATTGTTGCAGCTCCCGGCGGGATTCTTCGTGATCCTGCGGGGTTTCATGAATATATGTTGGGGATTGAATGTCGCTGCGACGGCGAGCTTGTTCCTCTACTATTACAAGCTCACAAGGGAAAAGTCTGCATCTGGTCGCTTCGGATTCACGCGACGCCATTTTGACAAAAACATCGTCGACGAGCTCCCGACGAATTTTGGATGCAACTGGAGGAAAGAGTTCGTTTTTATCACTTCTGAGTTTCTCCCTGGGAGCCGGGAGATGTGGAACGATCCGAATCGAGTGCACATGAATGCCTCGATCGAGCTGAGCACGAAGGATATCAAGGCCTCGGATCGTATAGCGCGCACGCTGACAGCATATTCTGTACCGCGCGGTGTTCCCTTTGTCCTTTGCCAAAGGGAAGACTTCACTTTTGAGGACGTTGAAGAAGCGCATGAGCCACCCACTGAACGAGAGATAGAAGGTGGTCAGAGGCGATCAATCCTGTATCATGACGCTGCCCCTTTGTACATGCGCAAGAGGTTTCGCGCGAGCAAACTGATCAGCTTGCGTCAAAAGAAAGACAAAGCTCGCAGCGAGCCTCGAAGGACGTTTGAACATGGTTCGAGCTCCCGCTCTGCACCAGGACCTCCCAAGGGCTACGTGCCTTATACTTCTGCTGGGGTGACGCTTCCTGACTTCATGGCTAGTGCTGAGACTAGAAGGGAAGCTATGTCACTCCTCTTGGGTCACCCTGGGACTTGGTGCAGGAGCGAACTACTGACGCATTTGAATGCCGCATGCTACATGGCACATGCGTGTTATCATGGAGACTCTATCCATGACGTCGAGCGAATTCAAGAGAGATACAATCAGCTCGACGCGAAGTTTAAAGAAAGTGAGAAGGCCCTGGACAAGCTGAAGAACGTGAGGTCCAGGATGGAGAATCTTCGCGACAACGTTCTGCCTAAGAAGGACAAGACCATTGAGTCCAAGCAGAAAGAGATTGACGATTACGTCGCGAAGATCTTGGCACTCCGTAAGGATTTGAAATCTGCTAGTTCTGGCCGTGCTCAAGAAGTTGATGATCTGAAGAGCCAGCTAGCCTCAAGCGAAGCTACGATTGCAGAGTTGAAGAAGCAAGTCGCTCAGAACCAACATGATAATTCTGATTTGAAGAGCGAGCTTGCGAGTGCCGAAGAAGAAGTGCTGGCCCTGAAGAACAACAACACCGCTCTTGCTGATAGAGCTGCTGGGTTGGATATGGATGTACGCTACCAATCCGACCAGCTTCAAGAGCTCATCTTCTTCGGACCAACAGTATTCCCTGCTCTACCTCCGAACTACATCACGGATATTATGGAGTGGGTAGAGCAGCACCCTGAGGAGCTCGAGGAGAACAAGGAAGCTCTCGACAGGATGAAGGACGAAGCTGCGCAAGAATAGATTTTACTAGTCCTTATTTTGTAATCTTTTTATCTTTTTTGTAACTTTGAAATTTTTAATGAAATTAATCGTTTTCGCTTTTCTATTTTGTTGTTCATTTACTTTATTCTTTTGAATTTTAACTAAGATCCGAAACTAGATTCGCGAGTCGTAATTTAGTCGCTCTGGACGTAAATTAGACTAACCCTATCGCTAGCCACTCTGGGCGTGGACTTGGTCGTACGAATCGTAGCTCAGTCTACGGTTAAATTCGCGAAAATAAACTAAACTTCACAACTAATATTAAGTCGTAAAATCGATTAACAGAATTAAAGATAACAAATACTTCTGAAAGATAAAGAGATACGATTAACCCTAAGACTCTAGAGTTGTTGTTTGTCTCCGGCCGAAGCGACGGAGTGATTGTTCTACCTTCATCGAGGCCATAGCGACAAGATGAGGTTGGATCGTTAAGGCCGTAGCGACAAAACGATTTCTAATCTATCGAGGCCATAGCGACAAAATAGATTAACTTCAAAACTCTACATGTGAATGATCTAGGGTTTTGCGTGTTCCTAAGACTTCTACCCTTTGAGTTCACCTCTGGCCGAAGCGACAGAGTGATCTATACATCGAGGTCATAGCGACAAGATGTAGTTGAATTGTTAAGGCCATAGCGACAAAACAATTTCTAATCTATTGAGGCCATAGCGACAAAATAGATTAGTTTGGACACCCTAAGTGTTGATGATCTAGGGTTTTACGTGTTCCTAAGACTTATACCCTTTGAGCTCATCTCTGGCCGAAGTGACAGAGTGATCTATACATCGAGGCCATAGCGACAAGATGTGGTTTAATTGTTAAGGCATAGCGACAAAACAATTTCGATTTGTTAGGGGTAAAGTCGTAAATATCTAGGAACTTTAAAATTTTAACTTTTTATTACTAAAAAAGCGAAAAAACAAGATGTAAAAATAAAATAAAATTATTTTATTTTGCTATACACGAAAGGACTAAAGGAAGAGGAGGGTCAATACTAAGCGTAGTATTGTTGCATGTTGTCAGCATGCCAGATGCTCGGAACCATTGTTCCGTCCTGCCGTCGTAAGGGATAAGTTCCTGGCCTTATCTCTTCATCGACGATGTATGGACCCTCGAAGTTGGATAACAACTTATTCCTTGGTCTATTCCTTTCGGTGATACTAGCCTTCCGCGTGACGAGGGTTCCCGGCAGAAATACTTTTTTGCGTACTTGGCGATTATGGTATCGTGATACGCTGGCCTTGTACGATTCATTCCGCAGGTCTGCCTCGTCGCGGGTTTCATCCCTCAACTCTAGCTCTGTAGCTAGGTTTTGGTCGTTGTCTAGCTCGTCGTACTTCGAGATCCTGTACGTTGGTATGCTCATCTCGATTGGTACGACAGCCTCTACTCCATATGTCATAGCGAAGGGGGTGTTACCCGTGGGATTTTTACTAGTTGTGCGATATGCCCATAGGATTTCACACAACTTATCTGCCCAGGCCCCTTTTGCCGATTCGATTTTCTTTTTGAGACCTTGTACGATGGCCTTGTTGGTCACCTCCACTTGTCCGTTTGCCTGTGGTCGGTAAACGGAAGCAAAGTGAAGTTTTGTGCCAAGGTCCTCGCACATTCTCGAGAATTTCCCCCTGTGAATTGGGTACCATTGTCTGTGACAATGTGTTGGGGAACTCCGAATCGACACACTATGGAGCGATATACGAATTTGACTGCCGCATCCTAAGTGATTTTTGCTACTGCCTGAGCCTCGACCCATTTTGTGAAGTAGTCAACTGCCACAAAAATGAATCGAGCTTGGGATGTTGAGGGTGGGAATGGTCCTACGATGTCCAGTCCCCACCTTGCAAATGGTATTGAGCTCAGGATGGGAGTCATGTCCGCGGATGGTTTTTGTTGCATTGGGCTATGCAATTGACATGCTCGGCACTTGCGGACGTAAGTGCGAGCTTCTAACCGTAGTGTGGGCCAATAATACCCCAGCCGTATGATTTTGAAGGCTAGTGCTCTTCCTCCTTCATGGAGTCCGCACGAGCCTTCGTGTACTTCCCTAATGACATTGTCAGTGTCGGGTTTGGCCAAACAACGCAACAACGGGCTGTCGAAGGACTTTTTGTAAAGTAGCCCTCCGACTTCGCAGAACTTGGCTGCTTTGTGTTGTAACTTTTTGGCCTCACTCCGATTGTCCGGAAGTACACCGTTTTGAATAAATGCCAGTATTGGTTGCCTCCAATCCTCTGATGGATCGGATGTGACATTCAATACCTGGCATGAGGGCTGGAGTACAGAGTCCACCAGTATTTCACGCTGGCCTCCCTCCCAGGCCGATGCTAGCCTTGCTAAAGCATCGGCTGACGTGTTCTGAGTTCGAGGAATTTGCTCGATTTTAAACTCAGCGAATTGTTTGGTGAGTTCTATTATGGTGTCCACATATTTCGTAATTTGTGGTTCTTTGCAGGCGAACTCACCCGTGGTTTGCCGAGCCACGAGTTGGGAGTCAGTGCGAAGCGTGACTTTCTCAGCGCCGAGAGTCCGCAGCAGTTTCAGGCCATGAATGGCTGCTTCGTATTCCGCGACATTGTTTGATGCCGGGAAATGGAGCCGTATCGATTGTTCATAGTTTTTT
>LFYR01000951.1:128195-145547 GCA_001185155.1 Zostera marina | reverse complement strand
TGAGTGGGGCCCACCTCATTATGGTGCCCTATTGAAGGGTGCCATAATGGGGTGGGCCCGCCCGCGTAACGTCTGGGAGTCGGCGACTCAGGTATGGGAATCGCCGATCCAGGAGTGGAGTCGCCGATTCCGTGGAGGCCAAGTCCTCGGGCTACCAGACCCGAGATCCCTGGCTGGAATCGGTGACTCACCCTTGGAGTCGGCGTCTTGGTAGTCCCAATCGGCGACTCCCAAGTGTTAACTTGGGCTCTTGACGTAGACACGTGCTCCGCACCGTGGAAGCCTTTCCGGGGGTCCGGCATATAGCGACGGAACCCTATTCCTTGTTTGAAGGGCGTTGCTGGGAGTGACTGACGTAATCAGGCATGTCTCACCACCTTTATTTTCTCGCTCATTTTTGCTATGGTTTCCTTCATTTTTTCTAGCTCTTCTATGGGCATCTTTATGAACCCGTGAGTGGTTTCTGATGCAGCAGCCCTTGGTTCCTTGCTGCTTGTGGGTCCCCCCTTTTGAGGTTGTTCTTCCGAAGGCTTCTCCTTTTCAGCAAGGAGTCGGATGGCCTCTGCTATTGCCTGAACCGTGATGTTCAGATTTTCCCCTCCTGCTGAAGCTTGGGGAGTTTGCTCGGGTTCACCTTCGGGTTCAGCCTCAGGTCCCGTGGGAGTCCTTTTGTTCTTATTGGCCTTGGGTGGTCGACCCACTGGCCTTTTAGTTTTTGAGTTGCCAGGCTGTTGCTCTGGCGCCTCCTGAGAATTTGCTCCTCCTCCTTGGGAAGTGCTTCGAGTTACCACCATCCTGGAGTGTTCGACTTTTCTTGGAAAGGGTGTTTGACTTTTGCTTGGAGAGAAAAGTCGATCTTCAAAAAGTCGATCCCTAGTGCACTTGGAGGATTCCTTGGAAGTCGATGCCTGAAAGCCTAGCTCCTTGAGGGATCGACTTTTTTTCCTTGGAAGAAAAAGTCGATCTTCTGAAAAGTTGATTCCTAGTGCACTTGGAGGATTCCTTGGAAGTCGATGCCTGAAAGCCTAGCTCCTTGAGGGATCGACTTTTTTCCTTGGAAGAAAAAGTCGATCTTCTGAAAAGTTGATCCCTTGCTGGCTGATTTCCTCACAAGACTCCCTAGCTGGCGACTTGGAAAAAAGTCGATCACTTTTTTCGAAAAAGTCGAGGAGCTTTTGTCGTGAGTATCTTTGAATCACAGACGGCGCCAACTGATGGGGGTGAAACCCGACCAGTACTCCAAGACGCGCAAGCAAGCGCCAAGCGGGGAACTCCGCGGGAAACCGGACCGGAACTCAAGTGCGCAGAGCTCTGCTTCGCTAGGAATCCTTTCGCTCCAAATGACCTGCCTTTAATGAGTGGGGGGTGCTCTCTATTTATAGGGGTTCTTATGGGGGCAATATGGTCATTTGGGCAGTAACCGCCTAACTGCCAAACTGATCAGATTGGGTCCCGGGATCGACTTCCAGAGATCGACTTTCTGGTGGTCGACTTTCCTGGTGATCGACTTTATTCAGAAGTCGATCCCAGGGAAGTCGATCCTTAGGAAAGTCGATCTTCCTAGGATTCGACCTGGGACCTCCCCAACCCTAGAATAGATACCTTAACTCATCTTAGGCTGTCCGGACTTCTAGTTGCTGGTAGGTTGTGACCGTGTTCGGGATACTGTATCACCAGTACTCCCCCCTCCTCTGCGTATTAGATACTTTGGGATACGTCTTTTAGTACTATGGTCTGTGTATCGGACCTTGTACTATCAGAAGTAATTGTTGCATTATCATATGACAATCATGACTTTTCAAACCTGTAAACTTCCTTTCTTTCAATTTCACTTTTGATGATATGTTGGATGCGTACTCATCCGGAAATTTCAGATCATGAAACACTTTACAGAAAATCGTCTTTTCTTCATTATTGAGATTGAATATGGCCTTTGGAATCTTCCATTCAGAATCATTAATCTTTACTGGATGTAACTCGGAACGAATTTTCATTTCTTGAAGATCCAAACGGGCACTCAAATTGTCTTTCGATTTGCCATCCATTCCCAATAAAGTGTTTATAATATTGTCGCAGACATTTTTTTCAGTATGCATAACGTCGATATTATGACGTATCAACAGAGTCTTCCAATACGGCAATTGAAAGAAAATACTAACTTTTTTCCATCCAGGAGGTAAGGACATGACTTTCATCTTCTTCTTTGATGGTCTCTCATCGTTTTTGCCGAAAATAATAGAATTTCTAAAAAAATTCAAATTCAGAAATACCTCCTCTCCCAAGGGTCATTTAGACGCTTCTTCGTTTTCGATTTTGTTATTGAAATCCTTTTTATTACGTCTATACGGATGGTCTTTTTCCAAGAAACGACGGTGTCCAAGAAAAGACTCTTTCTTTCCATATTTCAATCGAACACTACTCGTTTTTTCAGAACAAACTGCACATGCCAATTTTCCTTTCGTGCTCCAACCAGAAAGATCACCATATCCAGGATAATCATTAATTATCCACATCACTGCAGCATGCATTTGAAAGCTATTCTGAGTAACTACGTCATATGTAGTGACACTAGTGCTCCATAAAATTTTTAACTCATCAATCAGTGGTTGTAAGTAGACATCTATATCATTTTCAGGTGAGGTAGGCCCGGAAATTAGAAGACTCAAAATAAAATTGGGTTGTTTCATACACATCACGGAGGAAGATTATAAGGCATAAGAACGACTGGCCACGTGCTATGAGAAACTGACATCATACTAAATTGATTAAATCCATCGCTTGCAAGTCCCAATCTGATATTACGTGGTTCAGAAGTAAAATCGGGATATCGATCGTCAAATCGAAAAATTCCATCTTTTTTCCGATCATTTTTATGCCAAGTCATTCCTGTAGAAATATCTTTACACAAAAACAATATTTTAAGTCGTGGTATCAACGGAAAATGTCTCAAATATTTGGCGGGAATCCGTTTACTTTTTTCATCATCATCAGCTTCGTTCAACCACCTTGAAACTCCACATGTAGGACAACTTTTGCAATCTTTATATTTTTTACGATAAATGATACAATCGTTCCGACATGCATCGATCTTTTTATACCGTAACCCCAAATCACGAACAACTGACTTAGCTTGATACATATTCTTCGGGATCGTTTCCGTTCCATTAGGATGAGATCGACGTAAAATGGATAACAACGTCTCAAATGATTTATCGGACCACTGATTGATACACTTACATTGAAATAATTCCAAAATAAAAGAGAGCTTTGTAAATTCAGTGCAACCGGGCCATAATTCTTGTTCAGCGTCTTTCAACCGATTAACAAAAGTCGAATCATAATTTAAATCTAGAAGATCTTCATTCGGTTCTGGAAGATCTTCATCATTATGATCTGGAATATCTGAAATATTTTCAATCTCATCAGGTCTACCCATCGCCATGCAAACCAAATTACGCATTTCATTGTTTGGTTCATCTTCAACTATATTTTCTATGTTTGGTTCTGAATCGTAAGTTCGCTCACCATGTTTCGTCCATATAGCATAATGTGCCAACCAACCATTCATGAAAATGTGTTGACGTAAATCGGCAATTGGAATCACATTTCTATTGGTACAGTCTCTACATGGACATGGTAAATATCCTTCCTTATATAAACCATGGCATTTTCGTAAACCATATTGAACAAACGCCGTGAGACCATCTCTGAATTCTTGGTTACAAGGGCTCAAAGTTAACCAAGTCTTATCAGGTACCCGGATTTCTGACATTCAACTGAAATACATACAATTATAATTGATTAGTAAACAATTATTTAAAAACTAACTAACAATCAAACTTATAGAAAATCTGATTGTTACTTTTTTTAATTATTAATTAATTAAATAAATGATTTTAATTTTTAGATAATTGTTTTCAACATTGGATTTTAAATCAAGTTCTTAATATAAAAACTGATTAATGGAATTTCCAATATTTTCTTAATTAATTATTAATTAATTATTCAACAATTACTTAAAAACTAACTAACAATCACACTTATAGAAAATCTGATTGTTACTTTTTTTAATTATTAATTAATTAAATAATTATTTAAATTTAAATAAATAATTATTTATTTAATTATTAATTAAATAAATGATTTTAATTTTTAGATAATTGTTTTCAACATTGGATTTTAAATCAAGTTTTTAATATAAAAACTGATTAATGGAATTTCCAATATTTTCTTAATTAATTAATTAATTAAATAAATAAATAAATAAATAATTAATTGATTAATAATTAATAATTAATTATTCAACAATTACTTAAAAATTAACTAACAATCACACTTTTAGAAAATCTAATTGTTACTTTTTTTAATTATTAATTAATTAAATAATTATTTAAATTTAATTAAGTAATTATTTAATTAATTAAATAAATGATTTTAATTTTTAGATAATTATTTTCAACATTGGATTTTAAATCAAGTTCTTAATATAAAAACTGATTAATGGAATTTCCAATATTTTCTTAATTAATTATTAATTATTTAAATAATTACTTAAATTACTTAATCAACAATTACTTAAAAATTAACTAACAATCACACTTATAGAAAATCTGATTGTTAATTCTTTTAATTATTAATTAATTGAATAATTATTTAATTAATTATTAATTAAATAAATGATTTTAATTTTTAAATAATTGTTTTAAATATTGGATTTCAAGTCAAGTTCTTAATTTAAAAACTGAATTTTTGAATTTCCAATATTATTTAATTAATTAAAAAATAATTTTTAAACAATTAATTAAAAAATATGATTTTCATATTTAGATAATTTAATTAATAAATAATTACTAAACATTTATTAAAAACTAATTAAAAATCACATTTATAGAAAATAATTACTAAACATTTATTTAAATAATTATTTCATTTATTTAAATTTAAATTTCATTTCAACTCATGAATTCTTTTTAAATCATACATTTCAATTCATTTAATGACATTTCATTTCATAGCATTCATTTCAAAAAATTTGCATTCATTTTCAATTCACACAATTTAAAAACATGCATTTCATTTTCCTATTACTTAACATGCAAATTAGATTAACCAATTGCTAACTAACATGCAAATTAGATTAACTAATTAGATTAAATAATTTTAAATGAATAAAAATTATTACATTGATCCGCCAAACCGTAAATGAATAATCTCAAATTTCTATAATCCGCAAATACCTAAAACAAAATACACACACATAACATATCAAAAACATATATATCGATCAATCAACACAACAAAACACATAACATATATCATAAATTATATATCGCAACACATACGCAATATAAAAAGAACTTAATTAAATTGTACATTACAAACCTTCAAAACAAACACCAATTCAACACCAATGCAGGGAAATGTCCGGAGAAAACAGTTCGGCACAGCGGGGATCGGATATCGGAGACAAAAATCCAACACCAATTCAACCTAAAAAAGTACATAGATAGTAACATAAATTAGTAACCTAAAATTAAACATTACACAAGCATAACTAAAAATTTAAAACATAAAATATATATTTAAATCAACACAATAAAATAAAGATTGAATAAAGACTAGATAAAGATTGAATAACAGTAGATAACAAAAACAATAAGTTAATAAATTGAATAAATAAATTTAAATAAAGTTAGATAACAGTAGATAATTAAATTGAACAAAAACAGTTAGATAACAAAAAAATTTAAATAAATAAATTGAATCAGTAAGTTCATAAAGATTTAAATCAAGATATAAAGAAAATCAACACAATATAAATCAGTAAGTTAATATAAAACACAAACAAAGGCTACCAAAGAAACCAGCACCCAAAAACCAAAGGTTGCTGTACATCTTCAGGTATTTTACCCATTCTGTGAATTAATCATATGTTTGTATTTAATATTTATCACATTTATATGGTTTGATATCGTCTCATTTTAACCAAGTTCTCTTTTAATGGGTAATATACGTGGTTGTGATTTTTAAGGTCGTTTTCTCTTGGAGACTTTGCTTCTTCTGTAATGAGTTTTCCTTGTATTCAAAACTTGCATTTTTTAGCATTTAAGTATCCCCTAAAATATATTCATTTGCAATTTTTTTTAAATTTCGCCCCGGGATTTATGTTACTCCCTTTGTCTCAATCAGTTTTAGCAGTAGACGGATTTTCTCTTCTTTTCTACTCATATAAATTTGAAAACCCTTTGAAATGCTTAAGCCGTCATCATTGAATCAATTCTCCATATCACATTTCCTTAAATATATCCATTTCATATTTGCCTATTTTTATAATGTCATCTTGGAGTTTTACCTTCCTTTAGGCTTTAACTACTTCCTTAAATACTGTTATCCTACAGTGGAGCATGATTTTCTCTTCTATTATCTTATAAAACTCATTAAATCAAATTTCCATATGGCCGAATAAAAATCAATGCAGGAATGCGGTCCACGATTCAAATAAAAAAATAAAAATCAGTAAGTTAATAAAAAACACAATATAAACACAAAAATCAACACAATATAAAAAACGGGAATAACGGGTATAAGAATCTGGAATAAGAAGTATTTAAGGAATAAGAAGAAGGGGAATAAGAAGAAGAAGAGGAAATAAATCAAGAAGAAGAGAGAAAGATGAAGAAGAAGATGAAGAGAAGATTTACCTTTGATGACTACAAGAAAATGACCGGAGGAAGCCTAGATCGTCGGAGGAGAGTTAGGGAAGATTAGGGAGGAGTGAGAACGATTTGGGGGAAATGAAAGAATCTAGATTTTTTTTCTTATATAAAAAATTCCCAGCGGTCTGGCCGCCGGGATTCGTTTGACTATTTTTGACTGTACGGGGGACCACAGCGGCGCAAGTGGTAAAAATTAGGGTTTTCCAAAAATCCTAGCAGTCAGGCCGCCGGCTACTGAAAAAAACAAGCGGGAAAAAGTATCCAGCGGCCAAGCCGCCAGCAATTTTTCTCCCGACCGTTGAGGGTTTTAGTATGCCGACGGCCAAGCTGCCGGATCACTTCTTCCCGACCGTTGGGGAAATTGGAGCTGGCGGCCTGACTGCCAGCTCATTTCTCTCATTTACGAGGGAAAATTATGCCAGCGGCCAAGTGTAACATTCCGTCGGCCTGGCCGCTGGTCGTATCTACCGGCGGCCAGGCCGCCGGGAGATGGGCGCGAAACTGCGCTGATTTTTTGTGTGGGAATCGCCGACTAGGACTACCAAGTCGCCGACTCCAGGGGTGAATCGCCGACTCTAAGCCTCGTGGTCAGTTCTGGTAGACTGCCAACTTGGCTCATGGGGAGTCGGCGACAACACCTCTGAATCGGCGACTCCCATACCTGAGTCGCCGATTCCCAGCCGTTACTTGGGAGGGCCCACATTATTATGGCACCCTTAATTGGGCACCATAATGGAGTGGGCCCCACGCTAATGAATGGGAAAACGTCCCCCAGGACCCTATAAAAGGGGTTCTTGGGGGTCCTCTACTCCCAGGTCATTCCCACTTGACACACACCCAGTCAGAGAACTAAGGAGCCCGAGTCGCCGACTCCCACACCTGAGTCGCCGACTTCCCTCCACTTTTGCAGGTATTTGACGTAGAGCGCGCGTCGTGGACTCCAAAGCCTCTGGCCCTCCTCGCGACCCACGAGCCTAATGATAGCAGATTTCGTGCTTCATCAGGCACCATAATGGCGTGGGCCCCACGAGCAATGAATGAGAAACGTCTCAAAAGACCCTATAAAAGGGGTCCTTGGGGGGTCTTCTCATTCATCAAGTCATTCCCACCATCAAGTCATTCCCACCAATACTTGACTCCACACTCCGACCAGAGAACTAAGAAGCCTGAGTCGCCGACTCCCACACCTGAGTCGTCGACTCCCCTAGATATTTCCTTATTTTTATTTAGTGTTTTTACCCTTACTTGATTTAATATTATCCCATCCCAATTTACTGTTTCATCCCTACCCACGTGCATGCTGCTAATAATTTTTGTTTCCCATATTTTAATAATGATTTGATGTATTTCCACTCTAGAATTGTTAATTTTTCTATTCCCCCCCATATATTGTAATTTATTTTCTTTTTGCCCACCACTTAAACTTTGGAAGTTTCCCCACCTCTTAAACTAATCTTAACCCTAATTAGGCCCTATACTAATCCTAGTTAACTTAATTATGCTTAGATTAATTAATATTAGATTTAGAACTTACCTCCCCCGCTTGTCTCACCCCTGGTGGTTAAGTCGGGCGACCTCTGCAGTTGCCGGAGTTCCTCCCGCCGGCGATCGTCGATCTGGTCTGCTTCTCGCGGCGATGTCCCCCAGAAGGCGTCGCCTTTTTCAATTGCTTCTTTGAAGTCCGATTCCTCTTCCCATCCTGTTGCTGTCGAGTAGTCGACGAACCCAACTGGAATCTCCGATGTGGGATTTTCCCCTGCCACTTCCGGTTCCAGCAGGTAGTCCTCCCTGGATTTGTTTGAGATCTCTTTTTCCATGCTCACCGCTGCATTCCTACCTGCTTCCCGCCTTGCTCTCTGCTTTAGTTTATTTTTTGACACTTTTCTCTCTCTCTCGATGATGGTGAATGGGTTGCCGGCGAATCTCTTCTCTTACTGCCCTTGTTGTTTACGTTGGATCTCTCCCTTACAGGACCCCCATTATCGCGATCACTGTCAGCGTCTCCCAGCTCGGCAGCGTCATCAAAATCCAACCTTCCCGACGGTCTGTCTGACAACTCCATCAGTTCTTCTTCTCCCTGCTCAGCGAGATGATCCGATCTGGTTCTACTTGATGTCCTCTTCTCCATTTTCCTCGTCAATTCTCCTTCCTTTCCTTTCGCAGGTGTCCGTATTATTTTTCTTTGACCGATTTTTGACCTCTGGCATTTACAGTTGGTGCAATTTCAGTCGTGGGAAATTCAGTCACCGCGATTTCATCCACCTTGGTCTGATCCCTTCCATAGTGCAGAACTCCAATGACGTCCCCATTTCCATCCAATTGAGTGGTTGATCGTATTTGGGAGTTGTCCGATTTCTCAACCACTATTTCTCCCCGTCGACGTTCATCGTCCTCGGCCTTCTCACTTACTGTGTCATGATGTTTCTTCCTTAGTAACCCATTCGTCGGAGACCCTGGCGATCGCTTCCTTTTGCCGATTTGAGAGCTCAATTGCGTCGTTGTCGTCTTGCTTCTGCCCAATTTCTTGTCTCGCCTGTTGTTGGTCGCCGCCCTTGTCGTCATCGGAGCAGACATCGGAGCAGAGCTGGTCATCTTCTCCGATATCAGTTATCCTTCCCGACAGTGGTCCGTTTTATATTTTCTAACTTTATTTATTCTAGTCGAATCTCCACCCTTCTTTTGCTTTACTGGCCCGACACCCTTCTTTAATGGATCCGGCTTTGCTACACCAACATTGAACGTTGGGTTTGAGCCAGCTTCAGCTAATTTCTGGTCTGACCCTTTCCTATTTGACTCCCTTGCGCCCAGATCAAGTCTAGCCTGATCGGTTGCATCACCTTTGTGGTCTGACTCAGTCGACTTGAGGAGTTCTCTTATGGCTCGATCTGCGATTAAAGCCATGTTTGTTAATTTTTTACCTGTTGTGGCTTGACCCAGGCTGACCGATTCGACGTGGTCCTGATTTAATTTGTTCATCGGGTGCACCCATTGATCAGTTCTACTCGAAATCTGAGTTGATTTGACCCCAACCTGGCCAATTTGACTCCTTTGCTGTTGCAGAGTTGATTTATTTTGTTGATGGCAATTGGTGTAATTACCCATCTTCTTCCCCTCCCCGTCATATCTTTCTTTCTCCAGTTGATCTCCGTACAATTCCAACGTCTTCCAAGGGAACTCCGTACCGCGTGCTGTCGCCTCCGCTAGCTCTGTCTCTGTCATTTCGCTGTTTTCTCCCAGTCCGAAGCACTTCCCGTTCTCGCATTCCACTTCTGCGAATTTTGACAGGCTATCTGCACCCATCGCGTGCAGACCCGTACCGTCCGGTGACGCAAATCCCTGCAGCACATCCTCGGTAGCGTGCTCTGAATTTTCTTCCCGTTGGACTTGAGTCCTAGCCTTGCTATTCCTCCGCTTTGTTTTCCTCACCATGCTGCCTCCTTCCCTATCTTCTTCCTGGTTCAGATTTCCTCTGTTCACCATTTCCTCTGTTCTGCTTTCTTCTCCCACTCTCTGAGAATCGGTTTTTGTTCGCGATCCGCCCAGCCCGACTCCGATTGACTTTTTTTTTTTTTTTTGTACTTAGGCTATTTGGGTCCCCCCTTTTTATCGGTCCTAGTGACCCGGGTCCGACAAGATCTTCAAAATCATCCCTTTCAGATTGCTGGGTAGATGCCCCCCTGCCTACGTCGTCAACACCTTTCTCCCCTTCATTGGTTGGGTTGACCACGTCATTTAAGTGATTTCCACCTGTTCCTATTGGATTCTTCTGTTGCTCCACATCACAGACATTCATTGCCTTCTTGTCTATCGCATCATCTTCTTCTTGATTCGCGTCCTGCATGTCCACGTCATGCGTTACTTCTCCAGTCATCGTCCCATCCTCCACGTGGCCCTGACTGGTTTGCGCATCATTGGGTGACCCTTCCACATTACTGAGATCCCCTCCACCTGTTCCAATCACCTTCTCCAGCTCTGCAACGTCACTGCCACCCGACAATTCTTCCCCACCTTTGTTTCCAGATCGTTCCTGGTTTGCCGTCTCCACCACCGCGTCTGCATCTCCGGTGAACGTCGTAGACCTCTTTTCAGCAGGAATTTCGACGACGGACCTGCACCTCTCCGTAATGTGTCGGAACGAAACACACCTACTACACACCGGCGGTGGTTTAATGTACACCACAGGACATGTGTCTTCCGTCTCCGACCCATCCTCGCTGTACATAAACATCGGCACCTCAGACGGGAAGCTCCCCGCGGCATCAATTCTTACAAGGATCTTCGCTCCACTAGAATTAGGCCCTTTTGCAGTGAACGCGTCGGTCTTGATAGGCTTTCCAAGCACGCTTCCAATCGCCGAGAAGATCTCCGGCGACCAGATGTGCACCGGGAAGTTGGGCAAGCCTATCCAGATCGGCATAGAAGTTATTTTCTCCTTCTCCATTGCACTACCCTCTGTCCAGTTCATCACGATCGTGTAGACGCCATTCATCCAGGTGTCACCTGCCTCCCGTACTGTCACGTAATCCTCCGGTCGCCGGAATTGGATTAGGAAGACGCCGGATCTCCTGACTTGTACATTGAATTGCTCCCCCTCTATTCCCCATATCTGCCTCACGAAGTTTTTCGCAAATTGCGGGTCAATCCTCTCCTTTGTGAACCTTCTGACGAGGAGCGTGCCGGCAAACCTGGCCCGCTCAATTCTCTTCAACGTTTTACTTCCTGTAGCGCTCCCAACCTTCCATATCTCTCAGTTGGTTTCGTGTAGCTTAAACTGGTGGTGGTGCCCTCTGGGAGCTCCGGCGCAGGCCTCAGCAGTGATAAGTATGATCGCGAACTGCACCAGTCAATGGGTTTCCCCGCATCCGGTATTCGGGTAGCATTCATCCGTTGTTCTTCAATCAATGATACGTCCTCCACAGTCGCTCTCCCTTCTCTGACTCTCCTTCTCCTTTCCATTTTCACCTTGTCTGTTGTCTCTCCCAAGAGCCCATCATTTATTAATTTCAATCTTCTCAGATACTCTGTTCTTTTTTTCCTCTGTTCTTCCATTTTTTGCAGGTCATCGTTGGTTGCAGTTCCAGCTCGGACCCGATTCCTCCTCGCCGCCTCAGCTTGAGATGATGGGGCAGCTAACAGACCTTCACCGGATAGGATAGCGTTTTTCCTTGTGATCGCATACAGCCTCCGCTGCTCCGCCATTGCCGCCAAGTCGTCCGGTGAACCCATCTCCTCCCTGACTCGATTTCTCCTCTGTAGCTCACTGTCATCCGTTGTGTCTGGTAGGTACCCATCCCCAGCAAGCTTTGCACACCTAAACTTGTCCGCTCTAGCCTTCAGTTGCTCATCAGTGAGCTTTTCCGAAGTTTGGTTTTGCTGACCTTGCACACCTGCAAATCCCGATTTACCTCGAAAGCGAGCTCCCCTCCGCCCTTTGAAAGATGTGTTTCCCCTCGCCGGAGAGTCCGCAGCATTCTTTGACCCTCCCCCAGCCTTGCGATGGCTCACTTCAGTCCACCCCCCATCGTCTTCAACCTCCATGGAGATGTTCTCCATGGAGAAATGAAGAAACACGATCTACAGTAAAAAACGTACTAAAAAAGTCAGTATTTGATTCAAAAATCTTAAATCCGTACCTGTTTTTAATTAATGCAATTTTGAAATTTTTTGCTGCAGTTGCTCTCTCCGTCCATGCTCCCGTACGCCTAAGACCTACAAAAAAAATAAGAATATGCGATCGCCCTTTTTTCGCCCAAATAATCGCACTCTCTCACTCTCACATGGGTGGAAAAGTTGGGAATGGGCTTGTGGCGAATTGTGGCAGCCAATTTTTTGAGTTAAAATCACTGGTAATATATTAAGATCTTAACAAAAAGAGGTGCGACCACAAGCGGTCCACCTCATGCCCTCCGCGCTTATCCAATTATTTGATCTTACGATCGCCTAATCTTCCAAGCCTTTGGGGACTGACTCAATGATTCCTAAAACGATCTATGCCTCATCGTTCTCACATAGTGGGCCTTGGACAATGGGGAGTGTAAAAACTCTGGTGTGCCCATGGCCTCTTTTCCTTTTCCAAGGGAAAACTCTGCCATCACCTTTCGGTCCACTATTTGTAAGTAAATCCACATATCGCTACTACTGAGATTTAGGAAGATCCTTGTCCCTATTGGGCCAGGGGTTCCTATGGACATGACTATCAATCAGTCCATTTAACATACATGCTAGACCTTTGCCATTGGTAGGTTCGGATTCTAATTTTAATTGAACCCTCCCCTACCACTAGCCTACCGATTACATAATTATAGTTTGTTCCTACCGAATTTAACTTACAACAAGCAATTTAGATAAAAAATAAAAAGATAGTAAAATAATTAAATTGGGGCATTTCCCCCTCCTTGACACCAGCCTTGTGCCAACCCTTGCTCCTGAATTGTCCCTATCACTTTGTACCTGCTTGGCGTGAAAGTTGAGTTGATGTCCTCCACCAACCTTCTCCCGATTTCTTGAGGCCTGGTCCGTCTATCCTCATGGACCCTCCTGTTCCTTTCTGTCCATATACCCCAAACAGCTGCAGCAATGTATGCCCAAGTCATTCCCCAACATATTGAGTTCTTCGTTCTCGCGTGTGCTTCATCCATGACCTGTTTTAAAGATAGACCTGCACATGTAATCAAACGGGGTTTCGCATATAATATATAATTCCACAAGTCCTTAGAGAATTTGCATTTGAAGAACACATGGTCTTGTGACTCCCATGGTCCTCCACATAAAATACAATCCGTGGCATCTCCTTCCATTCTACCCGCCCAATCTTCTCTCATAGAAATTTTGGACCATCTAGCTCTCCAAAGTGTCATACTGAATTTCCTAACACTAGTTGTCCAAATTCGCTCCCAATAATTGTCTACCTCCTCTGTTTCCCTTATGGAGTCCCAAGCATTTTTATAAGTCAGTGAAGACCCCTTGCCCTCCCAAGTACAGTCGTAGTTGGGATCACATTTGAGGGTTTTCACTATTTCATGTTTGTAATCAATTATCTCAGCCCATAAGGCTGAATCTAAACTAGATTGCTTACTAATACTTAGTAGTCCCCTCCCACCTACATATCTACCCCTCATCCATGAGGCCCATATGTATCTATATGTTATGGATTGTAGCTCCTTTAGTGTTTCCACCGGGAGCCTGCTAGACATGTTCCAAAAATTGAAAATTCCCATTATCCCCCAATGGTATAGTTGAACTGTGCCCGCATGGGATAGTAGTCTTGTTTTCCATCCTTCTACCATCCCATTCACCCTTTCTATCAGGGGTGCGCAATCTTTCTGGTAAAGTATTCTAGGAGACAGAGGTAAACCTAGGTAGGTTGTGGGGAACTCTCCTTCCTTGAATTTTAGGTGAGTTAGTAGTGTTTCCTTCTCTTTGGTGGAGTTCGAGAAGAAGACTTCACTTTTTGGCTCACTCACCTTCAGCCCTATTCTTTCCTCAAACAATCTGAAGACTTCATTCACCGACTTGAATGACTCCTCCCTAGCTTTACAAAAGATTAGGAGGTCGTCTGCGTAGATGAGGTGTGATATACCCTTCACATTATGTTTCTTAAAGGTACTAATTTGTTTCTTAGCTACCCGCTCATTGATTAGAATGGTTAGATTCTGCATTATTAGAGCAAATATGTAAGGGGAGAGGGGATCACCTTGTCTGATTCCCCTCATGGGTTGGATTTGTGGTGTGGGTAATCCATTGACAAGGAAGGACAGAGATGATGTGGTGATGCACATCATTATTATCCTCATAATCTTCTGGCTGAATCCTAGATCTACCATTGTACCCTCTATTGCCTCCCAACTCACTATGTCAAAGGCCTTTGCTAGGTCAACCTTTATAGCAGCATTGGCTCCCCCATTTCCCCGCCCAAAACCTGTCACCATCTCTGTTGCTAGTAGGTAATTGTCCCCAATTAACCTTCCTGGGAGGAAGGCTGTTTGGTTATTGTCTATTATAGTTTCTACCACTGGAACCACCCTATTTGTGATGACCTTAGATAGGATCTTATATGTTGTATTAATGCATGATATTGGTCTGAATTGATCCAATCTTGTCTGATTTTTTATTTTTGGTATTAAGGTCACAAAGGTGGAATTGACTTGCCTTAGGAGTGGGTCCCCTACAAAGATTGATTGTATTGCCTTGACAAGATCCTTGTCCATTATGGTCCAAAAGGCCCTAAAGAAGGCTCCATTGAACCCATCTGGGCCAGGGCTCTTGTCTGGATTTAAGCTCATAACAACCTTTTTTACCTCTTCATAAGTAAGGATTTGCTCCAGGTCTAGGTTCTGTTGGGGTGTTACTCTCCTAGTGAAGTTCCTAGTTTCTCTAGAGATGCACCCCTCCCCTTCAGCAAATAGGTTTCTGAAGTGTGCTAGGGTCTTCTCCTCCATCTCACTTCTAGACACCATTACCCTCCCATTTGGCCCTAGCATTCTATATAGAGAATTTAGTGCTTTTTTCTGTTTGGTCATGGCTGCAAAGAACTTAGTGTTCTTATCTCCTAGGTGCGACCAATAGGCTCTACTCCTTTGTCTAGCGCTTTCCTCTTGTGTTTTAGTTAGGGCGTCTATCTTCCTATTGGTGGCTTCTAACCTATCATGGATTGCTTCATCAAACGGTGTTTGTTGCAGCAAGCTTTCATCTTTGTTGATCTCCTCCTCCAGGTGAGCCATCATCTTCCTTTGTTGGTCCTCTGATGTCTTCCATTTCTTCAGCACCCTCTTGACGTTGTTGAGTTTCTTTGTGAAGATGTACATTGGCGTGCCCCTGAGTCCGTGATGAAGGATGTTTTTTCCTCATCAGGTTCATGCATCAGGATTTGATTGTATCCTGAGTAGTGGGCATCCATCATAGAGAGGAGCTCGTTACCGGATGCTCCATCGACTAGTTCGTCGATGGATGGCAACGGGTAACTGTCCTTGGGGCATGCTTTATTGAGATCCATGAAATCAATGCACATGCGCCATTTGCCATTGGGCTTCTTGACCAGAACGGGGTTGGCCAACCAAGTCGGGTATCGAACTTCCCGAATGTGCCCTACTGATGAAGCACGGAATCTGCTACCAGTAGGCTCGCGGGGTTGCGAGGAGGGCCGGAGGCTTTGGAGTCCACGACGCGCGCTCTACGTCAATATACCTGCAGAAGAGGAGGGGAATCGGCGACTCCCTTGGGAGTAGGCGATTCGGGCTCCTTGGATTGCTCTGGTTGGAGTGCGTGTTGTCAAGATGTGAGTTGAGGGTAGAGGTCCCCCAAGGACCCCTTTTATAGGGTCTGGGGGGACGTTTCCCCATTCATTCGAGTGGGGCCCACGCCATTAAGGTACCCCAAATAAGGAATGCCTTAATGGCGAGGGTCCGCTCAAGTAACGGCTGGGAGTCGGCGATTCAGGTATGGGAATCGCCGATCCAGAGGTTCAATCGCCGACTCCCCATGAGCCTAGTGGAAGCCTACCAGAGCTGTCCACAAGGCCTAGAGTTGGCGATTCCCCCCTGGAGTCGGCGACTTGGTAGTCCCAATCGGCGACTCCCAAGTGTTAACTTGAGCTCTTGACGTAGACACGTGCTCCGCACCGTGGAAGCCTTTCCGGGGGTCCGGCATATAGCGACGGAACCCTATTCCTTGTTTGAAGGGCGTTGCTGGGAGTGACTGACGTAATCAGGCATGTCTCACCACCTGCATTCAAGAGTTTCGATATTTCCTCATTGGCTGCCTCCCGCCTGTCAGAAGTGAGTACTCGACGTTTTTGGCGTCGAGCTGGAATGGATGAGTCGACATTCAGTTTGTGCGTCACGATCTGACGCGCAATCTGTGTCGGTGCCTCACCCTCCCAAACGAACCTGTCCTGGTGGTCCTCCAGGACAGTCACAAGCTTGGCTTTTAGGTCAGGGGGTAACCCCTTCCCTAGTGCCACATGTCCCCCCACCAGCTGGTATACCTCGGTCTCGTCCACAGGTTGTAATTTTTCCCTCTCCTCAGTGTTAGGCGGGGCGTGGACGAGCATGTTGTCGAGTTTTGTCAGTTGGGTTGCCTTCTTACACCCTTGTCTAAAATCTTTTTGTGATCCTTTGACAGTTGCAACGAACCCGTTTACTGGGTATCGAATGCATTGGTGATAAGAAGACGGGACTGCTTGGATTCCGTGGATGAAGGAGCGTCCGAAAATGCCATGGAAAGTAGATTCTACCTCCACTACTATGAAGCGGCATGTTCGGCTAACCCTTCCTCGCTTGGAACCGATGGATACCTTTAGGTCAATAACACCGGCCACTGGGGCGGCGATGTTAGTGAAACCGTAGATGGCTTCCTTACAGGGAGATAGTTCCTCCCTTTTAAGGCCCATCTTGGTAAAAGTATCCATGTAGAGGATATCCGCAGAGCTGCCGCTGTCGACAATCATCCTCTCGACTCGGGAATTAGGACCGATGTCTGCTTGGATCACGAGTGGATACTCGTGAGGTTGCAAGACATCGTCCAGGTCCTCTTCGAAGAAGTATATTGACTTCTCCTCGCGGACCCGCTTTCCGTTGTCTCGAGGTGTTGATTGTGACATCAGCACCTTTCGGGAGTACCCCCTATTCTGGCCAACGGA
>LFYR01000951.1:74058-101209 GCA_001185155.1 Zostera marina | reverse complement strand
ACTCGGAATTCCTATCGACGCGCCATTATAGTCGCTACTACACACACTATCACAGGGGCTTCTTGGGGGTCCTCTACTCCCAGGTCATTCCCACTTGACACACACCCAACCAGAGAACTAAGGAGCCCGAGTCGCCGACTCCCACACCTGAGTCGCCGACTCCCCTCCACTTTTGCAGGTATTTGACGTAGAGCGCGCGTCGTGGACTCCAAAGCCTCTGGCCCTCCTCGCGACCCCACGAGCCTAATGGTAGCAGATTTCGTGCTTCATCAGGCACCATAATGGCGTGGGCCCCACGAGCAATGAATGAGAAACGTCTCAAAAGACCCTATAAAAGGGGTCCTTGGGGGGTCTTCTCATTCATCAAGTCATTCCCACCAATACTTGACTCCACACTCCGACCAGAGAACTAAGAAGCCTGAGTCGCCGACTCCCACACTTGAGTCGCCGACTCCCCTAGATATTTCCTTATTTTTATTTAGTGTTTTTACCCTTACTTGATTTAATATTATCCCATCCCAATTTACTGTTTCATCCCTACCCACGTGCATGCTGCTAATAATTTTTGTTTCCCATATTTTAATAATGATTTGATGTATTTCCACTCTAGAATTGTTAATTTTTCTATTCCCCCCCCATATATTGTAATTTATTTTCTTTTTGCCCACCACTTAAACTTTGGAAGTTTCCCCACCTCTTAAACTAATCTTAACCCTAATTAGGCCCTATACTAATCCTAGTTAACTTAATTATGCTTAGATTAATTAATATTAGATTTAGAACTTACCTCCCCCGCTTGTCTCACCCCTGGTGGTTAAGTCGGGCGACCTCTGCAGTTGCCGGAGTTCCTCCCGCCAGCGATCGTTGATCTGGTCTGCTTCTCGCGGCGATGTCCCCCAGAAGGCGTCGCCTTTTTCAATTGCTTCTTTGAAGTCCGATTCCTCTTCCCATCCTGTTGCTGTCGAGTAGTCGACGAACCCAACTGGAATCTCCGATGTGGGATTTTCCCCTGCCACTTCCGGTTCCAGCAGGTAGTCCTCCCTGGATTTGTTTGAGATCTCTTTTTCCATGCTCACCGCTGCATTCCTACCGCTTCCCGCCTTGCTCTCTGCTTTAGTTTATTTTTTGACACTTTTTTCTCTCTCTCGATGATGGTGAATGGGTTGCCGGCGAATCTCTTCTCTTACTGCCCTTGTTATTTACGTTGGATCTCTCCCTTACAGGACCCCCATTATCGCGATCACTGTCAGCGTCTCCCAGCTCGGCAGCGTCATCAAAATCCAACCTTCCCGACGGTCTGTCTGACAACTCCATCAGTTCTTCTTCTTCCTGCTCAGCGAGATGATCCGATCTGGTTCTACTTGATGTCCTCTTCTCCATTTTCCTCGTCAATTCTCCTTCCTTTCCTTTCGCAGGTGTCCGTATTATTTTTTCTTTGACCGATTTTTGACCTCTGGCATTTACAGTTGGTGCAATTTCAGTCGTGAGAAATTCAGTCACCGCGATTTCATCCACCTTGGTCTGATCCCTTCCATAGTGCAGAACTCCAATGACGTCCCCATTTCCATCCAATTGAGTGGTTGATCGTATTTGGCAGTTGTCCGATTTCTCAACCACTATTTCTCCCCGTCGACGTTCATCGTCCTCGGCCTTCTCACTTACTGTATCATGATGTTTCTTCCTTAGTAACCCATTCGTCGGAGACCCTGGCGATCGCTTCCTTTTGCCGATTTGAGAGCTCAATTGCGTCGTTGTCGTCTTGCTTCTGCCCAATTTCTTGTCTCGCCTGTTGCTGGCCACCGCCCTTGTCGTCATCGGAGCAGACATCGGAGCAGAGCTGGTCATCTTCTCCGATATCAATTGTCCTTCCCAGCAGTGGTCCGTTTTATATTTTCTAACTTTATTTATTCTGGTCGAATCTCCACCCTTCTTTTGCTTTACTGGCCCGACACCCTTCTTTAATGGATCCGGCTTTGCTACACCAACATTGAACGTTGGGTTTGAGCCAGCTTCAGCTAATTTCTGGTCTGACCCTTTCCTATTTGACTCCCTTGCGCCCAGATCCAGTCTAGCATGATCGGTTGCATCACCTTTGTGGTCTGACTCAGTCGACTTGAGGAGTTCTCTTATGGCTCGATCTGCGATTAAAGCCATGTTTGTTAATTTTTTACCTGTTGTGGCTTGACCCAGGCTGACCGATTCGACGTGGTCCTGATTTAATTTGTTCATCGGGTGCACCCATTGATCAGTTCTGCTCGAAATCTGAGTTGATTTGACCCCAACCTGGCCAATTTGACTCCTTTGCTGTTGCAGAGTTGATTTATTTTGTTGATGGCAATTGGTGTAATTACCCATCTTCTTCCCCTCCCCGTCATATCTTTCTTTCTCCAGTTGATCTCCGTACAATTCCAACGTCTTCCAAGGGAACTCCGTACCGCGCGCTGTCGCCTCCGCTAGCTCTGTCTCTGTCATTTCGCTGTTTTCTCCCAGTCCGAAGCACTTCCCGTTCTCGCATTCCACTTCTGCGAATTTTGACAGGCTATCTGCACCCATCGCGTGCAGACCCGTACCGTCCGGTGACGCAAATCCCTGCAGCACATCCTCGGTAGCGTGCTCTGAATTTTCTTCCTGTTGGACTTGAGTCCTAGCCTTGCTATTCCTCCGCTTTGTTTTCCTCACCGTGCTGCCTCCTTCCCTATCTTCTTCCTGGTTCAGATTTCCTCTGTTCATCATTTCCTCTGTTCTGCTTTCTTCTCCCACTCTCTGAGAATCGGTTTTTGTTCGCGATCCGTCCAGCCCGACTTCGATTGACTTGGTTTTTTTTTTGTACTTAGGCTATTTGGGTCCCCCCTTTTTATCGGTCCTAGTGACCCGGGTCCGACAAGATCTTCAAAATCATCCCTTTCAGATTGCTGGGTAGATGCCCCCCTGCCTACGTCGTCAACACCTTTCTCCCCTTCATTGGTTGGGTTGACCACGTCATTTAAGTGATTTCCACCTGTTCCTATTAGATTCTTCTGTTGCTCCACGTCACAGACATTCATTGCCTTCTTGTCTATCGCATCATCTTCTTCTTGATTCGCGTCCTGCATGTCCACGTCATGCATTACTTCTCCAGTCATCGTCCCATCCTCCACGTGGCCCTGACTGGTTTGCGCATCATTGGGTGACCCTTCCACATTACTGAGATCCCCTCCACCTGTTCCAATCACCTTCTCCAGCTCTGCAACGTCACTGCCACCCGGCAATTCTTCCCCACCTTTGTTTCCAGATCGTTCCTGGTTTGCCGTCTCCACCACCGCGTTTGCATCTCCGGTGAACGTCGTAGACCTCTTTTCAGCAGGAATTTCGACGACGGACCTGCACCTCTCCGTAATGTGTCCGAACGAAACATACCTACTACACACCGGCGGTGGTTTAATGTATACCACAGGACATGTGTCTTCCGTCTCCGACCCATCCTCGCTGTACATAAACATCGGCACCTCAGACGGGAAGCTCCCCGCGGCATCCATTCTTACAAGGATCTTCGCTCCACTAGGATTAGGCCCTTTTGCAGTGAACGCGTCGGTCTTGATAGGCTTTCCAAGCACGCTTCCAATCGCCAAGAAGATCTCCGGCGACCAGATGTGCACCGGGAAGTTGGGCAAGCCTATCCAGATCGGCATAGAAGTTATTTTCTCCTTCTCCATTGCACTGCCCTCTGTCCAGTTCATCACGATCGTGTAGACGCCATTCATCCAGGTGTCACCTGCCTCCCGTACTGTCACGTAATCCTCTGGTCGCCGGAATTGGATTAGGAAGACGCCGGATCTCCTGACTTGTACATTGAATTGCTCCCCCTCTATTCCCCATATCTGCCTCACGAAGTTTTTCGCAAATCGCGGGTCAATCCTCTCCTCTGTGAACCTTCTGACGAGGAGCGTGCCGGCAAACCTCGCCCGCTCAATTCTCTTCAACGTTTCTACTTCCTGTAGCGCTCCCAACCTTCCATGTCTCTCAGTTGGTTTCGTGTAGCTTAAACTGGTGGTGGTGCCCTCTGGGAGCTCCGGCGCAGGCCTCAGCAGTGATAAGTATGATCGCGAACTGCACCAGTCAATGGGTTTCCCCGCATCCGGTGTTCGGGTAGCATTCATCCGTTGTTCTTCAATCAATGATACGTCCTCCACAGTCGCTCTCCCTTCTCTGACTCTCCTTCTCCTTTCCATTTCCACCTTGTCTGTTGTCTCTCCCAAGAGCCCATCATTTATTAATTTCAATCTTCTCAGATACTCTGTTCTTTTTTTCCTCTGTTCTTCCATTTTTTGCAGGTCATCGTTGGTTGCAGTTCCAGCTCGGACCCGATTCCTCCTCGCCGTCTCAGCTTGAGATGATGGGGCAGCTAACAGACCTTCACCGGATAGGATAGCGTTCTTCCTTGTGATTGCATACAGCCTCCGCTGCTCCGCCATTGTTGCCAAGTCGTCCGGTGAACCCATCCCCTCCCTGACTCGATTTCTCCTCTGTAGCTCACTGTCATCCGTTGTGTCTGGTAGGTACCCATCCCCAGCAAGCTTTGCACACCTAAACTTGTCCGCTCTAGCCTTCAGTTGCTCATCAGTGAGCTTTTCCGGAGTTTGGTTTTGCTGACCTTGCACACTTTGCAAATCCCGATTTACCTCGAAAGCGAGCTCCCCTCCGCCCTTTGAAAGATGTGTTTCCCCTCGCCGGAGAGTCCGCAACATTCTTTGACCCTCCCCCAGCCTTGCGATGGCTCACTTCAGTCCACCCCCCATCGTCTTCAACCTCCATGGAGATGTTCTCCATGGAGAAATGAAGAAACACGATCTACAGTAAAAAACGTACTAAAAAAGTCAGTATTTGATTCAAAAATCTTAAATCCGTACCTGTTTTTAATTAAAATATTGCAATTTTGAAATTTTTTGCTGCAGCTGCTCTCTCCGTCCATGCTCCCGTACGCCTAAGACCTACAAAAAAAATAAGAATATGCGATCGCCCTTTTTTCGCCCAAATAATCGCACTCTCTCACTCTCACATGGGTGGAAAAGTTGGGAATGGGCTTGTGGCGAATTGTGGCAGCCAATTTTTTGAGTTAAAATCACTGGTAATATATTAAGATCTTAACAAAAAGAGGTGCGACCACAAACGGTCCACCTCACGCCCTCCGCGCTTATCCAATTATTTGATCTTACGATCGCCTAATCTTCCAAGCCTTTGGGGACTGACTCAATGATTCCTAAAACGATCTATGCCTCATCGTTCTCACATAGTGGGCCTTGGACAATGGGGAGTGTAAAAACTCTGGTGTGCCCATGGCCTCTTTTCCTTTTCCAAGGGAAAACTCTGCCATCACCTTTCGGTCCACTATTTGTAAGTAAATCCACATATCGCTACTACTGAGATTTAGGAAGATCCTTGTCCCTATTGGGCCAGGGGTTCCTATGGACATGACTATCAATCAGTCCATTTAACATACATGCTAGACCTTTGCCATTGGTAGGTTCGGATTCTATTTTTAATTGAACCCTCCCCTACCACTAGCCTACCGATTACATAATTATAGTTTGTTCCTACCGAATTTAACTTACAACAAGCAATTTAGATAAAAAAATAAAAAGACAGTAAAATAATTAAATTGGGGCATTTCCCCCTCCTTGACACCAGCCTTGTGCCAACCCTTGCTCCTGAATTGTCCCTATCACTTTGTACCTGCTTGGCGTGAAAGTTGAGTTGATGTCCTCCACCAACCTTCTCCCGATTTCTTGAGGCCTGGTCCGTCTATCCTCATGGACCCTCCTGTTCCTTTCTGTCTATATACCCCAAACAGCTGCAGCAATGTATGCCCAAGTCATTCCCCAACATATTGAGTTCTTCGTTCTCGCGTGTGCTTCATCCATGACCTGTTTTAAAGATAGACCTGCACATGTAATCAAACGGGGTTTCGCATATAATATATAATTCCACAAGTCCTTAGAGAATTTGCATTTGAAGAACACATGGTCTTGTGACTCCCATGGTCCTCCACATAAAATGCAATCCGTGGCATCTCCTTCCATTCTACCCGCCCAATCTGCTCTCATAGAAATTTTGGACCATCTAGCTCTCCAAACTGTCATACTGAATTTCCTAACACTAGTTGTCCAAATTCCCTCCCAATAATTGTCTACCTCCTCTGTTTCCCTTATGGAGTCCCAAGCATTTTTATAAGTCAGTGAAGACCCCTTGCCCTCCCAAGTACAGTCGTAGTTGGGGTCACATTTGAGGGTTTTCACTAGTTCATGTTTATAATCAATTATCTCAGCCCATAAGGCTGAGTCTAAACTAGGGTGCTTATTAATGCTTAGTAGTCCCCTCCCTCCTACATATCTGCCCCTCATCCATGAGGCCCATATGGAATCTTGGGCAGTCCATATCCTTCCTAGCCTTGTTAGTCTGGTTGCCTCAGCCGACTCATAGTAGCTCCTTAGGCCTAACCCACCCTCCTTCTTGGGTAGCACCATTTGTACCCAAGCCATATCCTGTTTTCCATTCCATATGTATCTATATGTTATGGATTGTAGCTCCTTTAGTGTTTCCACCGGGAGCCTGCTAGACATGTTCCAGAAATTAAAGATTCCCATTATCCCCCAATGGTATAGCTGGACTCTGCCCGCATGGGATAGTAGTCTTGTTTTCCATCCCTCTACCATCCCGTTCACCCTTTCTATCAAGGGTGCACAATCTTTCTGATAGAGTATTCTAGGGGACAGAGGTAAACCTAGATAGGATGTTGGAAACTGTCTCTCCTTGAATTTTAGGTGAGTTAGTAGTACCTCCTTCTCTTTGTGGAGTTTGAGAAGAAAACTTCACTTTTTGGCTCACTCACCTTCAGACCGGTCCTCTCCTCAAATATTCTGAAGACTTCATTAACCGACTTGAATGAATCCTCCCTAGCTTTGCAAAAGATTAGGAGGTCGTCTGCATATATGAGGTGTGATATGCCCATCACATTGTATTTCTTGAAGGTACTAATTTGCTTCCTAGCTACCCGCTCATTGATTAGAATGGTTAGATTCTGCATAATTAGAGCAAATATGTAAGGGGAGAGGGGATCACCTTGTCTGATTCCACTCATGGGTTGGATTTGTGGTGTGGATGCGCCATTGACAAGGAAGGACAGAGATGATGTGGTGATACACATCATTATTATCCTCACGGTCTTCTGGCTGAATCCTAGATCTACCATTGTACCCTCTATTGCCTCCCAGCTCACTGTGTCGAAGGCCTTTGCTAGGTCAACCTGTATAGCAGCATTGGCCCCTCATTTCCCCTCCCAAAACCTGTTACCATCTCAGTTGCTAGTAGGTAATTGTCCCCAATTAACCTTCCTGGGAGGAAGGCTGTTTGGTTATTATCTATTATAGTATCTACCACTGGAACCACCCTGTTTGTGATGACCTTAGATAGGATCTTATAAGTTGTATTAATACATGATATTGGTCTGAATTGATCCAATCTAGTCGGATTTTTTATTTTTGGGATTAAGGTCACAAAGGTGGAGTTGACTTGCCTTAGGAGTGGGTCCCCTACAAAAATTGATTGTATTGCCTTGACAAGATCCTTGTCCATTATGGTCCAAAAGGCCCTAAAGAAAGCTCCATTAAACCTATCTGGGCCAGGGCTCTTGTCTGGATTTAAGCTCATAACAACCTTTTTGATCTCTTCATATGTAGGGGTTTGCTCTAGGTCTAGGTTCTGCTGGGGTGTTACTCTCTTAATAAAATTCCTAGTTTCTCTAGAGATGCTCCCCTCCCCTTCAGCAAACAGATTTTTGAAGTGTGTTAGGGTCTTGTCCTCAATCTCACTCCTAGACACCATTACCCTCCCATTCGGCCCTAGTATTCTATACAGAGAATTTTGGGCTTTTCTCTGTTTGGTCATGGCTGCACAGAATTTGGTATTCTTATCTCATAGGTGCAACCAATAGGCTCTACTTCTTTGTCTAGCGTTTTCCTCTTGTGTTTTGGTTAGGGCATCTATCTTTCTATTGGTGGCTTCTAACCTATCTTGAATTACTTCATCGAACGGGGTTTGTTTCAGCAAGCTTTCATCTTTGTTGGCTTCCTCCTCCAATTGAGCCATCATCTTCCTTTCTTGGTCTTCTGATGTCTTCCATTTCTTCAGCACCCTCTTGACGTTGTTGAGTTTCTTTGTGAAGATGTACATCGGTGTGCCCCAAACATCTATCTGCCATGCCTCCTGTACTATCCCCTTCAGTTCTTCCTTCCTTAGCCATGAGTTGGTAAATCTAAAGGGCTTCTTCTTATCCTGAACAGTCCTAAGGTCCATGGTTAGACTACGATGATCAGATGATCCACCTGAGTGGCTATCCAATCTGATGTCCGGCCATAGATCAAAGAGTTCAGTATTTCCAAAGCCCTTGTCTATTCTACTGCATACCTTATGTTCTCCATGTCTTTTATTATGCCAGGTTATTGGATTACTATTTATGATTATTTCTTTTAAGCATGCTTCATTTAGATCTTTATTAAACTGTCTTATGTGGGGCATTTTTATAACCGCATGCTTTCCAATCCTATCTTCCCTATTCCTTACCTCATTAAAATCTCCAAGGACAATCCATGGGCCCCTAATGGATCTACTTAGTGTTTTTAGGTCCCCCCATGTTTCTTCCCTCACCTGGTAATCTGACAATGCATATACCAGGGTTGTGTTTATATTGAACCCCCTTTGTTTTTTGCAAAACAATGTATATAGTGATCGTGTTGTATAGGGTCCTCTATGTCCTAAAAACCAGTGTCCCATACCATCCAGATAGAGTCTGCCCTAGGGTCAGAGTGTTCTCTGTTTGATATTACTGAGAATTTCTGTCCAAATATCTTACTGATATGTTGGAAGTTGTTCTTCATGATTTTAGTTTCATAGAGTCTAAAGAGATCCAACTTGTGCTTTTTGACGAACTTCTTTACCGCATTCTTCCTAAGGTCACTATTCAGACCATACACATTCCAGCTCCCAAACGACATTATTTATTTTATTTTATTTTATTTATTTGGGTTTTATTTATTGTGTTCACCGGGTTCGTCGTTGGGACCGGGTCTGTACCAGGTCGAGTAGTGTACCTAGGGTTTGCTGTGGTATCGTTGTCCGTCCTTGCTATGATTTTTGTCTATCGGGTCCTTGTCGGGTCACTGTCGGGTGGGTAATGTGATCCCGGGTCCATTCCGGGTTCACTCTATCCATGGTCAATTTTCTGTCCGGGTTTGTGTCGGGTAGATTTTTTGTCCACTCGGGTTGCTCCAAGGGCAGTTGTGGCTCCCGGGTTTGCTCATGGGGAGTCCCGGGGACTGGAAGTAGCTCCCGAGCAATTCCAAGTACTGGGAGTATCTCGCGAGCCAGTCCATGGACTGGAGGTAGCTCGCGAGCCAGTCCAGGGACTGGAGGTAGCTCGCGAGCCATTCCAGGGACTGGAGGTAGCTCGCGAGCCATTCCAGGGACTGGAGGTAGCTCGCGAGCCATTCCAGGGACTGCGAGTAGCTCGCGAGCCATTCCAGGGGCTGGAGTTGGCTCTTGGGAATCACTAGGTGCAGTTGTGGGGTCCTATTGGGTTCTCTAGTTAGGTCCCTACTATGGCTCTCGAGTAGTTCCAGGGGCTGGAAGTAGCTCGCGAGCCATTCCAGGGACTGGAAGTGGCTCACGAGCTGTTCCAGGGGCTGGAGTTGGCTCTTGGGCATCTCTAGGTGCAGTTGTGGGGTTCTATTGGGTTCTCTAGTTAGGTCCCTACTATGGCTCTCGAGTAGCTCCAGGGGCTGGAAGTAGCTCTCGAGCCAGTTCGGGACTAGCTCTCGGGCCATAGGGTAGCTCGCGAGCAACTCCAGGGGCTGGAATTGGTTCTTGAGCTTCTCCAGAGGCAGTTTCTGGTTCCTAATGGGGTCTCTGGTTAAGTCCCTACTGTGACCCTCGAGTAATTCCAGTGGTTGGAGGTAACTCTCGAGACAGCTCGGTGCTAGCTCTCGGGTCATAGGGTAGCTCGCGAGCAGCTCCAGGGGCTAGAGTTGGTTCTTGAGCTTCTCTAGGGGCAGTTTCTGGGTCCTAATGGGGTCTCTGGTTAAGTCCCTACTGTGACTCTCGAGTAGTTCCAGGGGGTGGAAGTAGCTCTCGAGCCAGCTCGGGACTAGCTCTCGGGTCATAGGGTAGCTCGCGAGCAACTCCAGGGGCTGGAATTGGTTCTTGAGCTTCTCTAGGGTTGGCTCCGGGGTTCGATTATGGTCTCTAGCTGAGTCCCTAATGTGGCTCTTGAGCTGCTCCAAGGGATTGAAGTGACTCTCAAGCCCCCTTGGGCCTAGCTCTTGGGTCAAAGGGTAGCTCGCGAGCCACCCTTGTCCTAGGTTCATGGTACTAAAGCATGCAGTTATATCAATGCCCTTTGCCCTAATCCTTAGCTCTGTTTTCTGTCCTATTTTTGTTGTTTTAATTTTTTATTTGATACTTGGAAATCATCTTCATTTTGCATGTACAATTTTTGCTAACTTATATTTGTTGCCCTTTATTTGTTTTTCCAGTCCTTAGATTTAAATTAAACCTATTTAACCCCTCTTTGTCAGTTGTACCTCTATTTTCCAGTGTACCACCCTTAAAACAGATTTTTCAGTTTGTACTCGGGTGACTTGACGGATTCACACTATTAGTGTTATCTTTCTTATTATAAGTTGGAATCGATTGAGATTTTAACCCTAGATGTCAAGCTATGTCCTGGTGTTGTGGTATTAATTCGAGACTTTATATGCACTCAAATTTCTTTTATTTTCTTTTTACCTAGATGGCAAGCTAGTTTCCTAGATGGCAATCTAGAATTTTCCTTAGATGACAATCTAGTCAATTTTACTAGATGACAAACTATGATATAATCCCTGATTCTATCTTACACAATTTGTACAATATATTGTAAGACTTGTAAATTATTTTAAAGTTACCTCCCTTGTAGCTTCCTTATTGCTTGTTGTGCCCTCCCTCTTCCTACCTTTTGATTTTTATTTTTATTGATTAGATCCCTTCTCCCTGTCACCCTCTGGCCCCTCTTCGTCCTCCTGCATTGGTGACCTTGTCCACTCTGCCCTCCCAAGTACATAGTCCTCGTCATCCGTGTCATCTTCCTCACTCTCCTCCATTGGATCCGATTCACTCAATTGGAGGTCCTCCTCATTGTTTGAATTCCCTGTTTCATTTAGATAGGCATTTCTATTTTTACCTAAATTATTACCAATTGGGTTGAGTTGCTGGAGTTCCTCTTCCCTCTCCCTTCTTGCTATCTCCTTTTGCTTCTTTTCGGAGGTCTTCTTGTTTCTTGTTGAAATTATTTGTGATCCTTCCTGCCTTCTTTTCGAGTAGCCCCTACTCTTGCTCTGGTTGTCCTGCTCACTCTGTTGGATGGCTGGAGTTTGACAATTGGGATTGATTACTAGCTGATTTTCCTCTCCGGCAAGCTTATCTTCTCCGGCGAGCTTGTCTTCTCTAGTGGAGGATGGACTCTCCTCATTTGTTTCAGAGTTCTCCTCTTGTGTTTCTCTTCTCTTCTTCCTTAGAGCTCCTATGTTCACTTGGGCAGTTGCTCTAACTCTCTTTGGCTTTCTCCTTCTACCATCTCCGGCCACCTTCTTCAACACCTTCCCTTTACCTCCACTTCTAGTTCTCCCACTGATTTTATCAGCCATATCACTGTCCTTGCTGGTACCTGTGATAGGTGAATTGCTGGCCTCAGTTTGATCATTGAGCCCCAATGTTGCTTGGTCCGGGAGTGTTGGTGGTGGATCTTCACTCTCCTTCTTCTCTTCTTGGCTGTCCAACTCTTTGAAAGTGAAGTTAGGGAATGAGTTTTTAAGTATATATTCCCCCTCAAATCCCTCCATTGCCCCTTTAAATTTAGCCACATCGTACCCTTTGCAAAAGGGTAGTATTGGCTTTTGTGTGGGTAAATTGCCATTTCTTATGGCCTCATTCCTATTCTTTATTTTTTCCTTTATAGCTCTGTCCTTCTGATCTAGCCACTTTAATTTCTCCCAATGGATGATCTTGGCAGTCCATTTGTATTGATCCTACGACTGTCCTTTTGCTCCCCCTTCTTTATTAAATCAGCCGCTAGGGTTTGGAAGAAGTACTTGGGGGTGTCCGTAATATTTTCCTTGGATGACTCCCCTTGTACCTCCAAGATACTGTCCTCCACTGTTCTAGAGCTCATAGACCCACTCTTGTTTAGTTGGGCAGTGTGCAATTTCTCCATCTCCTCTTGTTCTCTTCTTTGGGAGTCACGGGTTGTACTTGCAACCCCCTCAACGGCTCCATCCTTCTCCTCCTCCTCTATTAATTCAGTGGCGTGTGTAAGTAGACTTCCCCCATGAGGAATCTTTCCCATTGTAGTAGCCATACTATCTGCATCACATGTTGTTTCATTGTTAGTGTAGGTTACACTATTTTTACCTTCACCCGGGATGAGGTCACCACCCGCTTGTACTTGCTTTTCTTTTTGATTCCCACTCTTTGTACTTGCCATATCTCTTATAAATCTTTTAATCCTCTGACTTGTCAGCTTCCACAAGTCTATCCCCTTCCTAGCTTTGGTTAATTTCTTCTTTTTCCTTGATTTCTTGCTAAGCTTCCTCATCTTCACCACTACTTTGTCTAGAGTTATTTTTGGATTATCTTTAATCACCTTCTCATTGGTGATCTCACCGTCTTCTTTTTCTCCCTCCACCTCCAGCTCATTGTCCTTCCTTGTACCATCCACGTTCATGGATTCCACCTCACCCTTCTTCTCTACTTGATCATCTTCTCCACTCAATCTTTCCACCTTTTGGTCATCTTCTCCGGTGATCACCTGAAAATTTTTGTTAGGTACAAATTTTTTATTTTTTTCATACCCTGAATCCAGCCCTCTGCATGCTTCTTGAGTGTGCCCAAATCCTTTACATTTGATGCATACAATTGGCATTTTTACGTAGGCAATTTTGATGATGTCGTCGGTGTCATTGCCATCTTCTCCGGTCATGTAAATTGGCACTTCTAATGGGAATTGACCATCTGCCTTCATTGTGATCAGGAGCCTAAGACCATTTGGATTGGGGCCCTTTGTTGTGTGAGCATCTGCCTTCACCGGAGTACCTAGAACACTTCCAATTGCTGAAAATACCTCCGGGCACCATAGGTGCATTGGGAATTCCGGTAGGTGGATCCATACTAGCAAGCTTGTGATGATCTCATTTTCAATTGATCTTCCTTCCACCCAACTCCTCACAATTGTGTAGACTCCATTCATCCATGTGTCCCCGGACTGCCTCACTTTTATATAGTCTTCCCATCTCCGGAATTGTATGAGCATCACACCCGATCTTCTAATTTGGATGTTAAACATGTTTCCCTCCACACCCCAACAATATTTAACAAAATTATTGGCATACCTTGGATCAATCTCCTCATCTGTGAGCCTCCTGATCAGTAGTGTGCCTGCGAATTTCTCCTCAATTTTCTTGATCAAGTCTTGTTTGATCATCGCTCCCCTCCTTCCATTCCTTGTTGTTGGCTCCACATAATTCAATTTTGTTGTAACTCCCTCCGGCAATGTGGGAGCTGGTTTCAGTAGAGATGCAAAGCTCCTAGCACCTCCTCCGGCCAGTGGTGTTGAGATTTTTTCCAAGTGCAATTTTCTTTGGTTTTCCACCAATTGCATGTCATCGGATGTGCCATTGCCCGCCTTGATTCTTCTCCTTCTTTCCAAGTCCTCCTTGTCAATTATTGGACCCAAGGTAGCTTCATTCAGATCTCTTTCAAGTTTCAGTTACTCTGCTTTCAATTTCCTCTGTTTTTCCAAAAGCTCCAAATCTTCTTTTGTTGCTTTGCCCGCCCTAGCTCTAGCCCTCCTTGCAATTTTCATCGCATTTGTAGTTGGTGATAGCATCCCATCTCCAGCTTTGATTGAGTTTCTCCTCATCTCAGCATGAGCTTTCCTCTGTTCTTCCATGGCAG
Organism: Zostera marina; assembly: GCA_001185155.1. Lineage (NCBI taxonomy): Eukaryota > Viridiplantae > Streptophyta > Magnoliopsida > Alismatales > Zosteraceae > Zostera > Zostera marina. Next base: position 87,193 of record LFYR01000951.1, on the reverse strand, counting down.
TGAGGTCCTCAGGTGACCCCATTCCGTTCCTCACCCTCTCCCTTCTTTCCAAGTCGCTCACCTCCATCGCCTTGGGTAGATAGTCATCTCCGGCTAGTTTAGCCCATTTGTACCTGTCCACTAACCTTTGTTTCTCCTCCGGCGAGGTCTGGTTGGGTTGTGGATTACCTCGAACTGGTCTGGAGCTCCTTTGGTAGCCTCTCCGACCTCCTCTTCTTCCAGAAAATGGAGCACCCCCATTATTGGCTCCGCTCAACCTTTCTATCCGGCTAGATTTTCCATCTGACCGGCCAGCTTTGCTCCCACCGACGACCATCCACTCTGGTCCTTCATCAACCTCCATGGAGGTCTCCCCCATAGCCTACAAAACTGTAGGGGTTGGAAGAAAAAGCGGTTATTAAAGTACCTAGTTTTAAGGAATCTTTTTGAAATTCCTAGGTTTCTAGCGCTAGAAGACAAAATTTTCTTCTCTCTCCGCCTAGACTGCACTCCTACTTGCTGCCTAGATGCTCCAAACCTGCAAAACAGAAAACAAAAGCTCTAGGTCGCCTAAAAATCGCCCTCAAGATCACCCTCTCTCACTCTCTCATGGATGGAAAAGTTGGGAATGGGCTTGTGGCGGCTTGTGGAATTGTGGCAGTCAATTTTTTAGAGTTAAAATCACTGATAATATAAAAGATCTTAACAAAAAGAGATGCGACCACAAGCGGTCCACCTCACACCCTCCGCGCTTATCCAATTATTTGATCTTACGATCGCCTAATATTCCAAGCCTTTGGGGACTGACTCAATGATTCCTAGAACAATCTATGCCTCATCGTTCTCACATAGTGGGCCTTGGACAATGGGGAGTGTAAAAACCCTGGTGTGCCCATGGCCTCTTTTCCTTTTCCAAGGGAAAACTCTCCCATCACCTTTCGGTCCACTATTTTGTAAGTGATTCCACATATCGCTTCTACTAAGACTTAGGAAGATCTATGTCCCTATTGGGCCAGGGGTTCCTACTGGACATGATTGTAAGTCAGTCCATTTACCATACATGCTAGACCTTTGTCGTTGGTAGGTTTGGGTTCTATCTTTAATTGAACCCCCCCTATCGCTAGCCTACCAATTACATGTTATTATTGTTCCTACCAAATTTAAGTTACAACAAGCAGTTTAATTAAAAAAAAACAGAAGTAAAGTAATAATTAACTTGGGGCATTTCCCCCTCCACCATTCCAGCCTTGTGCCATCCTTTGCTCCTGAGCTGTCCCTATTGCTTTGTACCTGCTCGGCATGACTGTTGAGGTGATATCTTCCACTAGTCTTCTCCCAATCTCTTGAGGCCTGGTCCGTCTATCCTCATGAACCCTCCTGTTCCTTTCTGTCCATATTCCCCACACCACTGCAGCAATGTAAGCCCAAGTCATTCCCCAACATATTGAGTTCTTTGTTCTTGCTTGTGCTTCATCCATGACCTGTTTTAAAGATAGACCTGCACATGTAATCAAACGGGGTTTCGCAGATAATATATAATTCCACAAGTCCTTAGAGAATTTGCATTTGAAGAACACATGGTCTTGTGACTCCCATGGTCCCCCACATAAAATGCAATCCGTGGCATCTCCTCCCATTCTACCCGCCCAATCTGCTCTCATAGAAATTTTGGACCATCTAGCTCTCCAAAGTGTCATACTAAATTTTCTCACACTAGTTGTCCAAATTCCCTCCCAATAATTGTCTACCTCCTCTGCTTCCCTTATGGAGTCCCAAGCATTTTTATAGGTTAGCGAAGTCCCTTTGCCCTCCCAAGTACAATGGTAGTTGGGATCACATTTGAGGGTTACATGGACTGTAAAACCCCCTTTGTTTTTTGCTACACAGTGTATATAATGCTCGTCCAGAATGGACCTCTCAATCTCCCAGTTCCTCACATCCCATACTAGCCAGATAGAATCCGGCTTTTGGTTTGTGTCATCGGTCCTGTTCGATATCACTGAAAAATTCTGCCCGAATATCTTACTACAGTGTGCAAAATTACGTTTCATGATCTTGGTCTCATATAGACCAAATATGTCCAACTTGTACTTCTTAACGAACCTCTTTACCTCATCCTTCCTTATGTCACTGTTCAGTCCATAGACATTCCAGCTTCCAAACGACATTTTGGACTAATCTTGACTAAGCTTTGGTAGATTTAACCTCCTTCCCTCCTTTCCATTTGTCATAGCCAGCCATTGGTTTCCTTTGCTCATCCTATTCAGACTCAGTCTATGACTTTTGGTCAAAGCCCAGGGATTTTGACTTTTGGTCAAAGTTTGGTTTTTTGCCAGAATCAGGGGCTGGCCATTTTGACTTTTGGTGAGACTTAGGTTGCGAGTGTTTTGCCTCTTGCCCAAGCTCCAATTTTGACTATTGGTCAAATTCGGTTGATTTTGACTTTTGGTCAAACTCTGAGTGTTTTGACTTTTGGTCAAAGTTGGGTTTTTCCCCAGAATCGGGGGTTGGCCATTTTGATTTTTGGTGAGACTCAGGTTGCTAGTGTTTTGCCTCTTGCCCAAGCTCCAATTTTGACTATTGGTCAAAATCGGTTGATTTTGACTTTTGGTCGAATTTTGGGGGTTTTGACTATTGGTCAAACTCTGGGGAATTTGCCTTTTGGTCAAATTTGGGTTTTTTGCCAGAGTCGGGGATTGGCCATTTTGACTTTTGGTGAGACTCAGGCTACAAGTGTTTTGTCTCTTGCCCAAGCTCCAATTTTGACTATTGGTCAAAATCGGTTGATTTTGACTATTGGCCAAAATTGGTTGATTTTGACTTTTGGTCAAACTCTGGGGAATTTGGGTGGTAAGGGATTGTCCATTTTGACTGTCGGGAGCCATAGTGCACAAAATCCAAATCCAATATCGTTGACTCTTAGACAAAATTGGGATTTGATTGTTGGTCAAATTCGTTTGACATTGACTTCTAGTCAAATTCGGCCAATTTTGACTTTTGGCCAAATTCTGGGTTTTGCTAACTTGGTTAGGTCTCATAAGTTTTTGCCTTTGCCCCCTTGCATTTCCATCTCCACTTGGATTAGGCCCATCTCCATTTTTGTGTGGAGTTTGGTCTTGACCAACTCTAAAGAGTTGATTTGACCCATTCACACTATAATGAATTTCTCTATGCACCCCCACTTGCTTATCTAGGAATATCATTAGTTTTTTATTTAATTTTTCATTTATGATTTCCACCCCCACGTGTATGTATAGTGAATTTTTAATTTTGTGGACCATTGCCCATTGGGTGCAATTGGGCCAGCTTCTAGCATTTTCCTTTGGTTGCCCCTCCTTACCCACGTGCATGCATAACATTACTAAAGTTGTTTGGGTATTGGAAAATATTGTCCCCGTGCAAGCATTTTTTATTACAATTTGTATTTGTATTTTTGTTTTTATCCCCACCTCATTCTTACCCACGTGCATTTCTCTCCTACCCTCCATTTTCACCCACATGGGTATTATTCTTCTAATTTTATTATTATAGAGTTTATTTTTCCCTTTATTTTCCTTATTTCCCTTTAACCACATGCAAATTTTCCCATAACCCTCCCACCCCAATAACCAAATTGGTCTCACCACATGCAATACAAGTCGATCACCCTCCCTGGCAATTTTCCTTTTTCCCCTTCTACCCCACATGCAATTTCTCTCCCCTACCCCACTGTTTATGTATTTACCTTTCCCTCCCATGTGCATGTCCCTTTGTGACATTTTATAATTTCCCACTACCCACATGCAAATTTTAGATATAATATTCCCTCCTTTATTTTTTATCCTACCCCACCTGCAAATTCCCTCCATTTGACTTTTCTAATTGGTTTTACCTAATATTAATATTTATTAATATTTAATACTACTACTAATTCCTACTGTTTATTTACTTAATTTAATTTTAAATTTTAAGCTCACCTCCCCCGCTCACCCCGCCCTTGGCAGCAGAGTCGGGCTGGCTTTCCTCCTGCCGGACGTTATCCAACAGGTCATCCTCTTCGATCACCAGAGATGGTTCCTGCCATTGAATCGTCCCGTGCTCATATTCTCCCTCCGAGTCTCCCTCCTGATCGCTCAATTCTGGAAAGTCCAACCTGCCGGATTTTCTCTCCGACAACCCATGCCCGCCGTCGTCTGGTTCAATAAGATAGTCCTTCCTGCCTTTGCTCGATATTTCCTTCTCGATCTGGACCACCATATCCCCTTGATTCTCCCTCCTTGCCTGCTGCTTTAATTTGTTCTTTGAGGTCTTCTTTCCTTTTGAGGTCGCTCTGGCCGGCGAAGGCTTTGTACTCTGTTTTGCTTTTGCATCTCGACTCCCTTCCTCCTCGTCGGGTTTTTGAGGTGTCGAGCCTATTTCTTGCTTATCCAATTCATTTCCTCCTGTCTCTTCCGTCTATCGATCCTTAATTCCGTCTATCTCCTTCTCTGTTTCTCTTCCGCCTTAACCCATCAGTCGGCGTTCCTGGCGATCTTATCCTTTTCCCTATTTCCATCTCTGCTTGGCTACTGGGTATCATAACATTGGTCGGTTTTTCCCCATTCATATTGCTCGCCGCTGCCCTAGTGATCATCGGTGCAGTGCCTCTATCCTCCGCCGGCAGCACATTCCCGCCTTTCTTCTTCCCCGATTTCGATCTCCTATTTAATCGGGTCGGATCAGTGCTTTTCTTTTTCCTACTCAATCGGGTTTCGTTTGATGTTATTTGGGGGTCGACAATCGGGTCGGGCGCACTTATGTTCGGGTGTGGTTTTTTGGATTGAATGGTTCCACCTGCACCTGCACCTGCATTAAAGATTAGATCGACTAATTTGTTACCTGGTGCAGCCACATGATCCTTGCATGTTCAATTGCCTTTCCCACCTTCCAATTTTTAACCATGGTGTACACGCCGTTCATCCATGTATCTCCGGCCAATTTCACCCTGTCGTAATCTTCCGATCGTCGAAATTGGATGATGAAGACACCCGACCCTCGGATCTGGACGTTGAACTGATCACCTTGTATTCCCCAAATCTGCCTAATGAAGTTTTTGGCAAATCGAGGGTCAATTCTTTCATCCGTGAGCCTACGCACGAGAAGCGTTCCGGCGAACCTCGCGTTTTCAATTTTTTTGATCAAGCGTTCAGTTGTGGCAGTCAATTTTTTTTGAGTAAAACCATACTTGGCAATATATTGATTTTAACCAAAAACGAGACCCAAGTGACAGACCACCCATCCTCAAGTCTCTAAACCTTGTTGTTACAAGTGCACACCAACTTTAGAGACTGACCTACATAGTTTATTAGATAATTACAACTCAACTATATAAATACTATACATCAGACCTCCCATTGTTTCAACCTCTAATAGAACAAAGAATTTAAAAATCTGGTTAAACAATCCTGCCTTCCTTCCTTCCTTTATCATATCATTCCAGCTTCATCCTACCTTCACATCTTGAATATTGTCCTGCTGTCCCCCTTTTTTCTAGTTCTCTGACCTCACTCAAATCTGGTGTCCCTGCCCATATTCTCCTGGCACTCGAATCTCACTCAGAAAAAATTTACCTGTGTCGGGTCAAGCTTTCGGGGTTCAAGGTAACCCTTTTGTATTTCTTCAGCAGCTGTCTTTTGGTGCCCCCTCCCCATTTCATTATGTAGCACTCTTTCCTCACTCTTTTGGGTGGCCATTAACCCACAAAATGTTATCACTAAGCACTCTTTCCTCACTCTTTCATGGTGTGCCTTCATTTGTACTTGTGTTTTAGTTGCTGGCACTCTACTCCCTTCCACACTTTTAGTAGCTACCCTCCCATATTTTTCTGGCTCTCTATCCTTCCCTCCAACCATAACCATTACCCCCTTCCCAGCCATATAAATAATATAAATTAGCATACCTTGGGGTCATTGACTCCATAGCTCGAAGAGGTCCTCTTCCCTTTTGGTGCCCTGTTTTTTGTACTTAGTCATCTTTGCACCAATAATTGTGTCTGAGACAATCCTTCTAGCTATTTCGCTGGCTATTGTATATTTTTCCTCAAATTTCCTCTTGTTTCTCTCCTTCCATATTGCCCAAGATGTAGCCGCTATTATGGACCATGTGAAAGCCCAGCACTTGGACCCTCTGGATCTTCTATCAGCCCTCCTCATGACCTGTTCCAATGTGAAGTCCCTTACATCTTTTATCTCTGGAAATACCTCTGCTAACTTTTCCCAAACATCATTAGCAAACTCGCATCTATAAAATAAGTGGGATTGTGTCTCAAAAGGATTTCCACATAGCCAACACTCTGTGTGTTCTAGGCCAGCTCTCTGCTCTAGTTCTGCATTGGTGGTGATTCTTCTCCATTTAGCCCTCCACAACAGCATGTCATGTTTCATTATCCCAGAAGCCCAAATGCCTTTTGATTGCTCATCTACCGTTCCTCTTGATCTTATAGACTTCCATGCGTTCCTGTATGTGAAAGACCCACCTGCACCAAACCATTGAAAGCAATAATTCGCATCACATTTAAAAATATTACTATACTTACCTCCTGTGTCAATCAATTCCAGCCATCCTGCTGAATCAGCGCTTGGTCTTTTTCGTATTTCATTTAACGCTCTGTCTTTTATGTACCTGTTTCTCATCCAAGAAGACCAAATAGAATTATCACAGTTCCAGATACGGTACAATCTCTTAATTGCCCCTGCAATGGCCGATTCCCTAAAACATCTCAAACCTAGACCTCCCTCCTCCTTTGGAAGGACCATGTCTTTCCATGAGAAGTCTCTCTTGCCATTCCATATGAAGTTATATGAAAGCTTTCTCAGGTCTTCCAATGTTTCCATTGGTAGTCTAACTGAGAAATTCCAGAAATTGAAAATTCCCATTACCCCCCAATGATACAATTGGACTCTCCCAGCGTGTGAAAGTAGCTTACACTTCCAACCAGCAATCATGGCTTCAACTGATTTTATTAGGCTTCCACAGTCCTTTTTATATAACATTCTTGGGGATAATGGCAAACCTAGGTATTTAACAGGGAATTCACCCTGTTGGAAATGGAGTATATTTAACAATTCGTGCTTATTTTTTGTAGCTCCAGAGAAGAATATTTCACTCTTTCCCCTGCTAACCTCTAATCCAGTAGAGTTCTTAAAGTCCTCCAACATCCTCACAACACCTTCAAAGGAGCTCTTCTTTGCTTTACTGAATATCAGGAGGTCATCCGCATAAGCCAAGTGTGAGACTCCTGGTGCTCCATTCTTCTTGAACACACTGATTTCACCTTTGTCTATTCTCTCCCCCAATAGGTTGGAGAAATTTTGCATTAATATGGTGAAAATATATGGTGATAATGGGTCACCTTGTCTTAAACCCCTCTTTGGCCAAACTTGCTTAGTTGGACTACCATTGACCAAGAAGGCTAGAGATGTGGTACTTACCAACATCATTATCATCCTTATCCATTCCTCACTGAACCCTATCTCTATCAGTGTGTTTTCCAGGGCAGACCAGCTACATGTATCAAAAGCCTTTGCCAGATCTATCTTGATGGCGGCATTAGCCCCACCAAATTTCTTGCCAAAGTCAGTTACCATTTCCGTAGCCAAAAGAAAGTTATCTCCTATTAGTCTTCCTGGGAGGAAGGCAGTTTGATTTGGGCTAATTACCTCTCTTAAGACCTCTACAAGCCTATTTGTTATCAATTTAGATAGGATCTTGTAGGTTGTGTTGATACATGAAATTGGCCTAAATTGATTTAGACAAGACGCATTCTTAACCTTAGGGACTAAGGTCACAAATGTGTCGTTGACCTGCCTTAGCAGGCTGTCTCCTAAAAATATAGATTGGATAGCCCTTACCAGATCATTGCCTATTATGTCCCAAAAAGCTTTGAAAAAAGCTCCATTGAATCCATCAGGCCCAGGGCTCTTGTCTGGGTTAAGATGGGACACCACACTCCTAACCTCATCATATGAGGGCACCCTCATAAGTTCACTGTTTTGCTCAGCAGTGATTTTACTTTCAAAGTTAGACCTAACTTCAGAGTCTATTGGTACCTCTCTAAATAGGTTCTCAAAATGAGTCATGCACTTCATCTCCATCTCTGTTCTGGAGACCAAAGCTTTTCCCCCTCCATCTATCAGTTTATATATTGAGTTCAAGGATTGTCTGTCCTTAGTCATGGCTGAGAAGAACTTTGTATTTCTGTCCCCTAGAGTGAGCCAATATGCTCTACTTCTCTGCCTAATATCCTCTTCCTCAATGTTCAATAGGGTTTCAATCCTATTTTTGCATAGAGCAATTTCCATCTGGAGATTCGTATTGTTTCTATCTATTTGTATCGAATTATTCAGCCTAACCAAATCTCCCTCGCGCATCTTGAGCTCTTCATCATTCCTGATCCATGATTTTACCCAAATTTTTAAGGCCCTTTTTGTATTAGACAGCTTCTTTGTGAACTTAAACATTGAGTTTCCTCGGACACGTATATCCCAGGCCTCCTCCACCACCTCTTTAATTCCATCCCTCCTTAACCAGGAGTTCGTGAATCTGAAGGGAGCTTTTTTGTTTTGGAGAACTATGAGTTCTAGTCTGAGACCGGAGTGATCGGAGGTACCACTCGTGTGGTACTCCAATTTGATCTCAGGCCATAGATTATGGAAGTCCATGTTTCCAAAACCATGATCTAGTTTGCTGTCTATCCTATGTTCCCCCATTCTACCATTACACCAAGTGGTGTTGCCCCCTCTATTATCAATTTCTTTAACACTGACTGTGGTTAGACAATCGTTAAAGATATCAATAGTATTTTGTCTATGTGAGGCGTGTACACCAACCCTCTCACTAGTACTCCGGATAGCATTGAAATCCCCCATCAATAGCCAAGGTCCGTTTATTTGGCTACTCAGGGATATCAACTCCTTCCAGAGTTCTTCTCTTATCCTATAATCTTTATTACCATATACTATGGTAATGGTCAATGTTAGACTACCTTTATTTACCATTTTTGCATGTATAAATTGTTTGTTTTTAATAATCTCTGAAGCCTCCCACAAATTCTTGTCATAGCACAGCCAAATTGAATCTGTTGTGTACTTAGAGGTTTCAGGATTATTAGTTATAGTCTCCATTGAACTCCCAAAGATCCTACTTTTGTTCTGGAAGTCAAGCCACCTAACATTGGTCTCTATTAGACCAAATAGATCCTGTTTATGTTTTTTGACAAACTTCTTGACCTCCATTGTCCTTCCCTTTAGCCCCCTAATATTCCATGTAGCTATTGACATTATTATATAGTTAAATATTATAACTTATCTAATATATTATTAATACTACGTGAGTAGTATTAATACATATCTCAGATACACATATCCTTTGAGCGCTCCAGTTCCACTAGAGCCTCAGAGACAAGCACAACCATCTTCTTTCTCCTCTTAACCTCCCCCCTCCTCTGACCAAGTGGGGATCTCTTACCTTTGTCCCCATGTTGAGTGAATTCACATTGGATCGTGGGGTATTTATCATTTTCAGTCCTAGGGGTTTCACGGAGCTTCCCTTTTGATTTCTCCTTGTGGATCACCCTAATCTTAGCTTTTACCTGTGTCAGTTTCACCTCAGGGGTATCCTCATTCCATGGCATATTGATCAATTGTGTAGGAGGACTGTTTATATTCACAGAGTTTTCACCACCTTTTTCAGCTTCTTTTAAGATCTTTGTTTTTCCCATTTCCAATTCCTCTGCACAGGCCTTCCATCTATCCGCCCATACCTTTTGGGAGACATGCTCATGGATATTTTCGTTTGATAAATCTACCATGAAGTTCTCATCCTTATCCCAGTCCCAACTCTTAGCATCGCTCATTATCTCGTCATCATTAGCCCCATGTGTCCATTCTTCCATGTACCACTCTGTACCCCTAATCGGGTCCTCATTATCATTCATTATCGGGTCCCCAACCTTATTTCCAATTTGGTTAAGTTCCCGGGTCATAGAGGCCTTATTAATATTTCTACTACTCGGGTCAGCCGGGTCTGAGTTAATGTTCGTCGGGTCAACCTGGTCTGTTGTAATGGTAGTCGGGTCAACCGGGTCTGAGGTCATTATTGCTCCCTTCTTCTTAACCGGGTCATTATTCCGGGTCAAAATATTGGTAGTCTCCTCAAGATCCCCCATAGTCCCAGATTTGATCTTGGGGTTGCCCTTAGTCCCAGAGTTAACTCTAGAACTATTCACTGGTCTATAGTGGCTCTTGATCCTGATCCCGAGCTAGACCCAGAGCTCGACGTTGGATTAGTGTTAGCTCCTGAGTCATTGGCTCGGGAGCTCAGAGGGGAACATGAACTAGCTCGCGAGCTCGATGGAGAGCCAGAATTTGCTCTCGAGCTCGATCGGGAACCAGAACTGGCTCGCGAGCTTAATCGAGAGCCAGATCTAGCTTGCGAGCTACCCGGAGAGCTACATATGGCTCTCGAGCTTGCTCGCGAGCAACCCGAGGGGCCGTAATTGGCTCCCGAGCTAGCTCCCGGGCTAGAATTAGTGCCCGATTCTAACTCAGGCCTGACCCCTAAGTTAGTTTGCCTTGAGCCACCCTTGTAGAATAGACTCCCACCCATCCTTGAATTTCTAGAGTATTTCTTAATGTGTCTTTGTGAGTCTACCTCTAGCTCTCCATGATTCTTGGGTAGTTCTCCAACAATTTGGGGGGAGTTGGACACCTCACCAAGAACCTTGGCATTATCTCCAAGGACCTTGGACATTTGTGTTTGTCCTTTGTCCATGTCTCCCACATTGTTGGATGAGTCCAACCTTGGCTCTTCCATCTCACTATCCTGGTTTTTAATTGGATCCCTATTTGGGTTTCTCCCTGACCCGATTATGGATCCGATTGCACTACTTTCAGATCCGACTAAGATACTCTTGGATCCGGATAAGGTCTTGTCGGATCTTATAGGTAATGTAATCGGATCTTTAACGGATCCTCCATTTGTGTTAATTGGATCCTTATTTGGATCCCCCAATTTTGGGGATGGTGGATCTATATCCATTGTGGAGCTATGGGGTGCCTTAGTAACCCCCTCCTTAGTGGTTACCCTAGGATTGGTTGGGTTAGTTAGGGCAATCTTATCCACCCCATCGCCCACCAAAGTAGTTTTCTTCACCCCTAAGTTATCCCCAACCTCATTCCCACCCAAGCTCTCCCCTACAAAGCCTAGGTTTGATAGGTCATTAGGGTTATCCTTGCCCACCATTTCAATACCGTTACTATTCATGGAGCTTATTTCTTTGTTTCCCCCAATCCGCCCACTATTCATCACATTTTTTTCCTTGTTTGGCCTTTTTTCCTTGTTTGATGAATTATTGTGGGCAACTTGATAAGATTCTTTGGAGCTCTGTTCATCCATCTTCTCCAGCCCAACCTTTGAAGATGGGTTACCTTCTCCGGCAGCTCTTTGAAGGGAGAAACATTGGCTAGTCCAATGACCAAAGATTTTGCAACGAATGCACTTTGGGGGTGGCCGAGCATAGTGGATGTGTACAATTTCTTCCACCACTAATGAATCATCTTCTTGGACAAAAATTGGGACTTCACAAGGGAAGTCACCGGAGGCATCCATCTTCACTAACAACCTAGCTCCATCATCATTAGGAGCTTTTGCCATGTGAGCATCAACCTTAATTGGAACACCAAGAACACTACCAATTGAAGAAAAAGTAATTGTATCCCATAGATTTTTTGGGAACTTTGGCAAACTTACCCAAATCGGTAGGTTCTCAATTCTTTCTTTTCCAATTCCCTTCCCTTCCTTCCAACTTCTAATGAATGTGTAAACTCCTCCCATCCAAGTATCACCCCCTTTCTTCACCTTATCATAATCCTCTTGACGATTCAATATGATGAAGAATACTCCATGGTTTCTCATTTGGATTCTAAACTCATTCCCACGAATGCCCCAATTTAATTTCACAAATTGAACAACATAATTGGGGTCTAATCTTTCAATCGACATCCTTCTAGCCACAATTGTCCCCTTGTACTTCTTCTCCAACCTCTCGATCTGACTTCCAACTAACAAAGCACCCATCCTACCCTCATTCTCTACCGGCTTTATGTAAGCTAGATCCAAAATTAATGGATCAACATTGATCTCCGCCGGTTTCAAGAGAGAAGCAAAGCTTGGCTTGTTCTTCCAAGCTACCGCCCTAGCCATCTCCTTCCTTTCCTTCTCCTCCATAATTTGTACTTGTAGAGAGTGTATATCACTCTCATTTCCTTGACCTCTCCTAACTCTTTCTCGTCTCTCCTTCTCCATAGCACTTCTTGGTGGGGGAAGTAGACCATCACCGGATAGCAAGGTAATCCGGTGAACTCTATCCTCCTCCTCTGTTCTTGGGTAGAACTTCCTCCTCTGAATGTAATTTGGAGTGAAATTATTGGCCAGGAAATCCCACGACAGCTCCTCCCTCCGGCTCTTTGGTATGTACCTCCTCACACCAACCGGAGCAAAACCTCTAACTCTTCCTACTGATCTTCCAACAGAACTTGTACCACTATAATTACTAATAGAACTATTTAAAGCATTAATAGAACTATTAAAATTATTTGATTTAACATACTTACCTTCTCCGGCGACCTTTTGACCTCGCCGGAGCACCTTCACCCACCCGCCGGAGTCATCATCCATAGCCTCCGATGAGGCCATCACCAAAGGATCACCAAGGTGATCAGCAAATCACCAAGAAAAAACGTCAAATCAGCAAGCCAAACTAGGTAGTTTTCCCCAAAACCACCTTCACAATTTCCAAGAAAAATCGCCCAAAAATCACCCACCAAATCGCCCAAATCACCTCTCTCACTACTCACATGGGCTTGGGAAGTGGAAAGTGGCTTGTCCAGTTGTGGCAGTCAATTTTTTTTGAGTTAAAATCACTGATAATATAAAAGACTTTAACAAAAAAGAAGTGCGACCACAGACGGTCCACCTCTCGCCCTCCGCGCTTATCCAATTATTTGATCTTACGATCGCCTAATCTTCCAAGCCTTTGGGGACTGACTCAATGATTCCTAGAACGATCTATGCCTCATCGTTCTCACATAGTGGGCCTTGGACAATGGGGAGTGTAAAAACCCTGGTGTGCCCATGGCCT
>LFYR01000951.1:27960-65078 GCA_001185155.1 Zostera marina | reverse complement strand
TATTAGAGCAAATATGTAGGGTGATAAGGGGTCACCTTGTCTGATTCCCCTCCTGGGTTGGATTTGTGGTGTGGGTGAGCCATTTACAAGGAAGGACAGAGATGATGTGGTGATGCACATCATTATTATCCTCACAATCTTCTGGCTGAATCCTAGGTCTACCATTGTACCCTCTATCGCCTCCCAGCTTACTGTGTCAAAGGCCTTTGCTAGGTCAACCTTTATAGCAGCATTGGCCCCTCCATTTCCCCTCCCAAAACCTGTCACCATCTCTGTTGCTAGTAGGTAGTTGTCCCCAATTAGCCTTCCTGGGAGGAAGGCTGTTTGGTTGTTGTCTATTATGGTGTCTACTACTGGAACCACCCTATTTGTGATGACCTTAGATAGGATCTTATATGTTGTATTAATACATGATATTGGTCTGAATTGATCCAATCTAGTAGGATTTTTGATTTTTGGTATTAAGGTCACAAAGGTGGAGTTCACTTGCCTTAGGAGTGGGTCCCCTACGAAAATTGATTGTATTGCTTTTACTAGATCCTTGTCCATTATGGTCCAAAAAGCCCTAAAGAAGGCTCCATTAAACCCATCTGGACCAGGGCTCTTATCTGGATTTAGGCTCATTACAACCTTTTTTACCTCTTCATAGGTAGGGATTTGCTCTAGGTCTAGGTTCTGTTGTGGTGTTACTCTCTTTGTAAAATTCCTAGTTTCCCTAGAGATGCTCTCCTCCCCTTCAGCAAACAGGCTCTTAAAATGTGCTAGGGTCTTCTCCTCCATCTCACTCCTAGACACCATTACCCTCCCATTTGGCCCTAGCATCCTGTATAGAGAATTTAATGCTTTTCTCTGTTTGGTCATGGCTGCAAAGAACTTAGTATTCTTATCTCCTAGGTGCAACCAGTAGGCTCTACTCCTTTGTCTAGCATTTTCCTCTTGCGTTTTAGTTAGGGCATCTATCTTCCTATTTGTGGCATCTAACCTATCATGGATTGCTTCATCAAACGGTGTTTGTTGAAGCAAACTTTCATCTTTGTTGACCTCCTCCTCCAGCTGAGCCATCATCTTCCTTTGTTGATCCTCTGATGTCTTCCATTTCTTCAGGACCCTCTTGACGTTGTTGAGTTTCTTTGTGAAAATGTACATCGGCGTGCCCCAGACATCTATCTGCCCTGCCTCTTGTACTATCCCCTTCAGTTCTTCCTTCCTTAGCCATGAGTTGGTGAATCTAAAGGGCTTCTTCTTATCCTGAACCGTCCTAAGGTCCATGGTTAGACTACGGTGATCAGATGATCCACCTGAGTGGCTATCCAATCTGATGTCCGGCCATAGATCGAACAGTTCGGTATTTCCAAAACCCTTGTCTATTCTACTGCATACCCTATGTTCTCCATGTCTTTTATTATGCCAAGTTGTTGGGTTGCCATTTACAATGATTTCTTTTAAGCGTGCTTCGTTTAGGTCATTGTTAAATTGTCTAATGTGGGGCATTTTTACAACCGCATGCTTCCCAATCCTATCCTCCCTATTTCTAACCTCATTGAAATCACCAAGGACAATCCATGGGCCCCTAATGGTTCTACTTAGTGTTTTTAGGTCCCTCCATGTTTCCTCCCTCACCTGATAGTCTGACGATGCATACACCATGGTTATGTTTATATTGAACCCCCCTTTGTTTTTTGCAAAACAATGTATGTAGTGGTCATGTAGGATTGGATCTTCTATGTCCCAAAAACCAGTGTCCCATACCATCCAGATGGAATCTACCCTAAGGTCAGATTGTTCTCTGTTTGATATTACTGAGAATTTTTGTCCAAATATCTTACTGATATGTTGGAAGTTCTTCTTCATGATTTTCGTTTCATATAGTCCAAAGAGGTCTACCTTGTGTTTTTTCACAAATTTCTTTACCGCATTCTTCCTTAGGTCACTATTCAGCCCATACACATTCCAGCTCCCAAAAGACATTTTTATGTTTATTTATTTTATTTTCACTGCCTTTTTGTTTACCGGGTCTGTGTCGGGTCGGTTAGTGAACCTAGGGTTTGGTGTGGAATCCCTGACCATTTGTTTTGATGAGAATTGCTAACGGGTCCTTGTCGGGTCACTCTCGGGTAGGTGGTTTCATCCCGGGTCCATGCCTGGAAATAGCTCACGAGCCCATCCAGGGGCTGAAAGTAGCTCGCGAGCAATCCAGGGGCTGAAAGTAGCCCGCGAGCAAGTCCAGGAACTGAAAATAGCTCACGAGCCATTCCAGGGGCTTAGAGTAGCTCACGAGCCAATCCAAGGACTGAAAGTAGCTCGCGAGCCATTCCAGGGACTTAGAGTAGTTTGCGAGCCATTCCAGGGGCTGAAAGTAGCTCGCGAGCCAGTCCGGGGACTGAAAGTAGCTCGCGAGCCAATCCGGGGACTGAAAGTAGCTCGCGAGCCATTCCAGGGACTGGAAGTAGTTCGCGAGCCAGCTCGGGGCTAGCTCTCGGGTCATAGGGTAGTTCTCGAACAAGTCCAGGGGGTGGGAATTGAACTTCAGTAGGTGCATTTGTAGGGTCCTATTGGGGTCTCTAGATAAGTTCCTCGCATGGTTCCCAAGTAATTCCAGGGGCTGGAAGTAGCTCGCGAACCAGCTCGGGGCTAGCTCTCGGGTACTGTTGTAGCTCTCGATCAATTCCAGGGGTTGGGATTTGATCTTGATCTTTTCTAGGCATATTTGTGGGGTCCTATTTGGGTCTCTGGCTAAGTCCCTCCACTGGCTCCCAAGCAGTTCCAGGGGCTGGAAGTAGCTCGCGAACCAGCTCGGGGCTAGCTCTCGGGTCGTAGGGCAGCTCGCGAGCAACTCCAGGAGCTGGAATTGGCTCTTGAGGTTTTCTAAGACTCGGTTTGGGGGACAGCTAGGGTCACTGTCTGAGATCCTAATATGGTTCTTGAGCTGCTCCAAGGGCTGGAAGTAGCTCCCGAACCCATTTGGGTCTAGATCTTGGGTGAAGGGGTGGCTCACGAGCCACCCTTGCCCTTGGTATATGAGGCTGAAGCATGCAGATGTATCTATGCCCTTTGTTCTCTTGTTTAGACCAGCTCCCTGTTCCATTCTTATCATTTTTATCGTTTTTATTTTTTGTTTTACACTTAGCCAATTTTTCATCATTTTTGGCTATATGAAAATTTTCCCTTTTATTGATTTTCCCACCAGTACTTAGGCTTAGATTAGCCTAGTTAAACCCACTTTGTCAGTTGTACCCTGAATTTTCAGTGTACCACCCCTAATACAATTTTTGAAGTTGTACTCGGGTGACTTGATGGATTCACACTATTGTTATTATCTTTCTTATTACAAGTTGGAATCAACGGAGATTTTAACCCTAGTTGTTAAACTATGCCCTAGTACTGTGGTATTAATTTCAGAGTTTATATATTCCTTGTTCTCTTTTAATTTCTTTTTTCCTAGATGTCAATCTAGTTCCCTAGATGGCAAGCTAGAATTTTCCTTAGATGGCAATCTATTTATTTATCCTAGATGGCAAACTAGTATATATTCCCTGTTTTTCCTTATACAATTCGTACAAAATAATATATACTAAAATTTTATTTTAAAGTTACCTCCCTTGTACCTCCCTTGTTGCTTGTTGTGTCCCCCAGTTGTGGCAGTCAAGCGTTCATAACGACGTTGCTTTTTGATCCTTCGATGTCGGCTCTTCCTATCATTGTGAAGAAGAATTCACTAAGTGTTGGATTGTTCACCAACCAATAGGGAGCGTGAGCAGGGTTTAGACCGTCGTGAGACAGGTTAGTTTGACCCTACTAATGATCGTGCTGCGATAGTAATTCAACCTAGTACGAGAGGAACCATTGATTCACACAATTGGTTATCGCGCTTGGTTGAAAAGCTAATTAGGGTTAGTTTTACCCTAATTAGCTTAACAAAAGAGATTAGGTCGGCTAAGTCTCAATATCAGGAAATTTGTTTCATTTGGCTTGATCGTCGTATCAGACATATGTTGGAATGTGAAGTTTGATCACTAACAAGATGATTTTGGGAATAAGTCTGTAAGTTATCACAAACCGTCCCAATTTTATGATCAAATAATTTAATTGAGTTAATCGCCATGAAATCAGAATTCAAGGGAGCAGACTATTGGAATATTAGTTAGTTATATTAATATTTTTTATTAACTTTAAATTATATTTTTTATCCTTGAGTGACAAACTCCACTCACTTTGTCAGGAGTTTGTTACACAATCAAGTGTATAAATACACATCATAAGAGACAACACAATTCACTCTTTGTTTGTCCAAAATCATATCATCTTGTTTCATTTTCTCTCCAAGGATCACTCTCAATCATCATCCAACCTTGATTCATCCAGCATGGTATCAGAGCTTAAATTCTGATGTGAATGTCCTGATGAGGCCTATAACTTCTAACTTTGCTCAACTTTGCTCATAACCACTTCTTGGGTTTGATGATCTACATCACATGTATGGTATCAGAGTTTAACTTTGCTCACAAACACTTCTTGGGTTTGATGATCTACATCACATGTATGGTGATCCACAATGTTTTCTTCATCTTGAGGATCTTGATCAGCAAAAACCTCCTTAGCTTTTTTTTTCTCGAGCATGTTGACCTCCAATGACCATAACATTTGCAATAGAAGCACCTAGGAGGCGGATCTACATACTTCACTTCAATCGAATGTAACTCTTCGATGTCATCATCATCCTTTGCAAAGATTTTCACTATCGATGGATAATCGGCATCCTCTAAATTCGCCAAACTAAAACAGAGCATAGGTAATGTCACCCAAACCGGAAGCCTTCGAACCACCATTTTTTCCAACTCGACCACCCTACTCCACGGTAGCACAAGAGCATGCGCTCCATCATAAAATGATCACCAATCAGCATGGACCTACGAAACTTTTTAAGATCTTTGATATGAACGACAAAGACCCCGCTGCGACGAACTTTCACCTCTAAGCCTCAACGATCCCCCATTGCCTCTTGATGCATGCCGCAACTTACTGTGAGTAAAATTTCCTCCCTACAAAACGGATCACCATCGTTCCACCCCATCTTTTTACAACCCTTCGAAGCAATCCGCTCCAAGAACTCCATACTTCTCGTCGTTAACAATCGTAGACGGGAAAAATTCAAGATCCGTACTAACTTCTTTAACTTCTTGCCTCCCATCTACATCTTTAACTTGATCATCGACGCTTTTCTTTAAAATGCTCGCATATGTAACCACATCCTCCCCGATCCCTCCTCCATTCGAATGAGAGGAAGAAGCAAGAGCCAAACTAAAACAGAGAATGTAAAATCTAATCATCTTCCTCCAAATTCGCTAGATTGCTCTCCTTGGGATTCTTGAAAATCTCGATCTTGAAAATCTCGAATATTTTCTTGGAGCTCCAAGAATTGAAACTTAGGAAAAAAGAGAGAAATGAATTGTGGCAGCCAATTTTTTTTTTGAACACTATCAGGTAAATTGCATTCAAAATAGGAGATCTAGCTACTTACGTTGCTAGAACTCGGAGTCAAAAAGACTTGCCCTTAGGCTTACAAGTACATCCAACCAATAAAAACAAGGTTAGGTGACTCACACAAAATTGCCAGCCAACCTACTAGCCACCCATTACAACTCGATGACCGAACTCATATACTTAACATATTTCTATGATTATCCTTTTTCCGAGAGGTTCTAATTTTTACCATTCAACATTAGTTACTTAGGATAATGGAAAGATGAAAAACCCAAGTGGGATCCATACTTTTGCTCCTCTTTCATCTTTCTTGGGAAAATCCTTCCATCATCCCAACTAACCCGTACTATGATCATAACCCCCCTTTACAACACTTAGCATAAAAAGAAAAAGGAAAACAAACACTTAGGCTAAAAAAACAGACTTTAAAAAACTCTGGACAATCTCCATGTGCCTTTGATTCTCGACGTCTTTCTTGAATCTTTCTATCTCAAAGGAGACCTTCACATCTTCGACAATTCGACGGACTATCTCCCTAGAACTCAAGCTTCTCCTCTCGTGCTTCCTTCGGTTCCTCTCTGCCCATAAGTGCCAAGTAGACGCGGCTAGCAGTGCCCATGCCAATCCCCAAAGTGGTGATTCACTTGGGAGATTGTTTGCAAACTCCATCAATACACCCAAGGACTCCATCCTAGTCCATTGTAGCCATTTCTCTATCTCTTCCCACACCTTTCCTGAAAATTCACACTTGAAAAACAAATGATCCATATCCTCCATCTCACTTTCACAAAGCAAGCATGTAGTTACCACCGGTTGAGCCACTCTCTCCCGTCCAGCCCACACTGCCTGTATTGATACCTTCCCCCATCTTGCTCTCCATAAGAAGACCGCATGCTTACTCACATTAGTCGACCAAATTCCTTTTGCAAATGTGTCCTTCTCATTCCTCCCCCTTATCGTCTCCCATGCATTCTTAAATGAAAAGGATGTTCTATGCCCAATCCATGAATGATCCAGTCCATCAATGCATGTCAATATCATCTCCTTCATATCCACCACCTCTCCCCAACTCCACAACCTCATACCTCTTCCTCATCCATTGACACCACAATGATTCCCCATCATTGCACAACCTCCACACCCGTTGACGCTCTTTATTACCATTGCCTTGTACACATCCTCCCATTCCCTAAGACCAATCCCCCCCTCATCTTTCGGCAACGCCATCCCTCCTTCCCACTTCACTTCCCTCCTCCCACCCCACATGAAATTAAAAACTAAAGAACGAATTCTCTTTATTACCTCCGTCGGGAACCGACATGATGAACACCAAAACATGAAATTTCCCATGACGCTCCATCTTACTAATTGAATCCTTCCCGCATAAGACAAATTGCATGTCTTCCACCTGGCCACCATATTCACCGTCACCTCAACAAGCCTTAAACAATCTTTCGTTGTTAGCATCCTAGGTGCCAAAGGTAACCCCAAGTACCGTGTTGGAAAATGCCCAATAACACATCCAAGTATCCTGGCCAACTCATCGCCATTTGAGGTGCCACCAGAAAAAAATATCTCACTTTTCGATGGACTCACCTCCAAACCAGTTCGTGATGCAAACTCATTGAACGTTCTGCTAATTTCTGTAATCAACCCCACATTAGCTTTACAAAACACCAACAGATCATCCGCATATGCTAGATGTGACACCGCCATCATTCCATGACACTTGAACAACTTTATAGCCCCCTTCTGAACTTTCTCATCTATGGCCACCGAAAAATTCTCCATCATCAATGTAAACAAGTAAGGTGATAATGGATCCCCTTGACGTAGACCTCTTTCCGCTTTAAATACCTGGGTTGGGCACCCTTCGACCAATGCTGAAAAAAATGTGCTCCGCACACACTCCATAATCAATGTGACTGCACCATCATCAAATCCAAAATCAGCCAATGCCCCTTCCAATGCATCCCATTCAACAGAGTCGTAAGCCTTTGCAATATCCACCTTAATGCACGCCCGTGGTGCCCAATATGCCCAATCAAACCCTGCAATCATTTCGGTAGTTAGTGAAAAATTATCACCAATGTACCTGCCTTTGATGAACGCCTTTGAATTGTGGCAGCCAAGTGTTCATAGCGACGTTGCTTTTTGATCCTTCGATGTCTGCTCTTCCTATCATTGTGAAGAAGAATTCACCAAGTGTTGGATTGTTCACCCACCAATAGGGAACGTGAGTTGGGTTTAGACCGTCGTGAGTTGGGTAAAACCCCCTTTGTTCTTTGCTATACAGTGTATGTAATGTTCGTCCAGAATGGAACTCTCAATCTCCCAGTTCCTCACATCCCATACCAACCAGATGGAGTCCGGCTTTAGGTTTGTGTCATCGGTCCTGTTTGAAATCGCTGAGAAATTCTGTCCGAATTTCTTACTGCAATGCGCAAAGTTACGCTTCATTATCTTGGTCTCGTAAAGACCAAATATGTCCAATTTATGCTTCTTGACAAATCTCTTTACCTCATCCTTCCTTATGTCACTGTTCAGTCTGTAAACATTTCAGTTTCCAAACGACATTTTTGATTAGTCTTGGTTAAATTTTGGGTGATTTAACCACCTTCCCACTTTGTCGTCTGTCATAGCTAGTCCTTGGCCGTCTTCACTCCATTGGTTCTTGGTCAACGTCAGATTGAGTCTGTTTTGACTTTTGATCAAAATATGTGAATGGGCTTGTGAATTGTGGCAGTCAATTTTTTTTTTGAGACAAAACAACTGATAATATAGATTCTGTAACAGAAAAGGAGTGTGATCACATGCGATCCACCCCACACCCTCCGCATTGTTCCGACCCCGGATCTTACGATCATTTGGGCCTTCACAACCTTTGGGAAACTGACTCGATGTTTCCTAGAACGATCTATGCTTCATCGCTCTTACGTAGTGGTCCTAAGACAATGGGGAGTGTAAAAACCCTGGTGTGCCCAAGGCATCTTTTCCTTTGCCAAGGGAAAACTCTGTCATTACCTTTAGGTCCACTACACATAAGTGATTCCACATATCGTTTCTACTTTAATAATAGAGTCCAGTCCCTGGGAGATAGAGCTCTATATGGATATGACTTTTTAGGTCATTCCATTTACGAAATTGTCCCCCCATAGTATTTGGCAAGACAGAGTTCTATTTTTAGTTGAACCCCATCCCACCATATACCTCAGTTTTTGTTTCCCTTAATACAAGTTCCTATTAAAATACGATTACAGACTCAATATCAAATATGAAGAATTAAACAAGTTTCACGTTCTCGCCAACTGGGCACCTCCGGTCCATATATCCATCCATCTCTGTTCCCTTCTCGTACCTTTTGCTTTATACTTGTCCACCTTGAATGTCGCTGTTACATCCTGTACTGTCCTCCTCCCTATCAACTGTGGGCTCGTGCGTCTGTCCTCATGCACTCTCCTGTTCCTTTCGGTTCAGATTCCCCATACTATCGCTGTCGTGTACGTCCACGTCAGCCCCCAGCATGGTGAGTTCTTCGTCCTTGCATTTGCCTGTGCCATGACCTGCTCTAAAGATAGACATGCACATGTAATCAAACTGGGTTTTGCATTTAAAATATATGTCCATAGATCATTGGAGAACTTGCATTTGAAAAAGACATGGTCTTGTGATTCCCATGGCCCCCCACATAATATGTGGCCAGTGTTCTCCCCTCCCATCCTACCCGCCCAGTCAGCTCTCATGGATATTTTGGACCACCTGGCCCTCCAAATTGTTATGCCGAATTTCCTTACACTAGTCGTCCACACCCCCTCTCCGTAGTGGTCTATTGGCTCAGTATTCCTGACGGAGTCCCAAGCGTTCTTGAAAGTTAGGGAAGTCCCTTTCCCTACCCAGATGCAATTATAATCAGCCTCACACTTTAGACTCCCCTCTATCACATCCTTCTTATCAATTACTTCAGCCCATAGGGCCGAGTCAAAGCTTGGGTGCTTCTCTATATCTCTGAGAGCGCGTCCACCCACGTATCTCCCCCTCATCCATGATGCCCAGACCGAATCATCTGCCGACCATATCCTACCCAACCTTATCATCCTCGCCGCTTCAGCGGACTCTCTGAAGCACCTCAGTCCCAGTCCACCCTCCTTTTTGGGAAGGGTCATCTGGTCCCATCGGACATCTTGCTTCCCACTCCACATATATCTGTAAGAGATGGATCTCAATTCATCAAGGGTATCCGCTGGGAGTCTGTTGGACATATTCCAGAAATTGAATATGCCCATTATACCCCTGTGATACAGCTGAACCCTACCCGCATGAGATAACAATCTTGTTTTCCAACCCTCTACCATCTTATTGACTCTTTCAATTAGGGGGGCACAGTCCTTTGGGTAGAAAATCCTAGGTGATAGAGGCAGTCCAAGATACGTTGTTGGGAAGGTCCCTTCCTTGAACCTTAGGCGTGTCAGTAATCGGTCCTTATTCTTTGTGGAATTTGAAAAGAACACCTCACTCTTTGGGTCACTTACACTCAGACCTGTCCTAGATTCGAAGACTTTAAACACTCCATCGATGGATTTGAAGGAATCCTCCTTGGCTTTGCAGAAAATCAAAAGATCGTCCGCATAGATCAAGTGTGATATCCCCATCACGTTGTGCTTCTTAAAAGTACTTATTTGCCTCCTCTCCACTTTCTCATTTATGAGAATGGTCAGGTTTTGCATTAAGAGAGCGAATATGTACGGGGAGAGGGGATCTCCTTGCCTTATTCCTCTCTTGCGAATATGTACGGGGAGAGGGGATCTCCTTGCCTTATTCCTCTCTTGAGAATATGTACGGGGAGAGGGGATCTCCTTGCCTTATTCCTCTTTTGGGCAGTATATGTACGGGGAGAGGGGATCTCCTTGCCTTATTCCTCTTTTGGGCAGTATTTGTGGTGTCGGCGACTCATTCACCAGAAATGATAATGATGATGTGGTCACACACATCATTATGATCCTGATGATCATTTCACTGAATCCCATGTCCCTAAGAGTGTCCTCTATCGCCTGCCAGCCGCACGTATCAAATGCTTTTGCAAGGTCCACTTTTATGGCTGCGTTTGCTCCCCCACTTGCCCTACCGAATCCCGTAACCATTTCCGTTGCTAGTAGGTAATTGTCCCCAATCAGCCTTCCTGGTAGGAAGGCGGTTTGATTGCTGTCAATCAAGGTATCTGCAACTGGCACCACCCTGTTCGTTAAGACTTTTGAAAGGATCTTGTACGTTGTGTTTATGCAAGATATGGGCCTAAACTGATCCAACCTTGTGGGATTCTTGGTTTTCGGGACCAAGGTAATGAACGTAGCGTTTACTTGTCTCAGGAGGGGTTCTCCTAGAAAGATAGATTGTATGGCTTTGACTAGGTCCTTGTCTATGATGTCCCAAAAGGCCTTAAAGAAGGCACCGTTGAAACCATCTGGACCAGGGCTTTTGTCTGGGTTTAGCGCCATAACTACTTTCTTAATCTCACCGTACGTTGGGATCCTCTCTAATTCCGCATTTTGTTCGGTCGTAACCTTTTTAACGAAGTTTCTGGTTTCGGTACTTAAGGTCTCCTCCCCCTCAGCAAATAGTATCTGGAAGTGTTCCGGCGTTTTTGCCTCCATTTCACTCCTAGATACCACCACCCTACCATTTGGTCCTAACATTTTGTACAGGGAATTTAGGGTTTGTCTTTGCCTTGTCATGGCCGCAAAGAATTTTGTATTCTTATCCCCCTAGTCGCAACCAATTTGCCCTGCTCCTCTGCCTCGCATCTTCCTCCTGCACCTGTAGCAGGCCTTCTAGATCCTTAAGGCATCCGTCCAGCCTCACATGGATATCCTCATCAAATGGACTTACCTCCAACAAGTCCTCGTTTTTTTGGATTTCTGCCTTTGCTTGGGCGATTCTCTTCTTTGCTTGATCCTCTGATGTCTTCCATCTCTTGAGTATCCTCTTCACATTGTTCAGCCTCCTAGTGAAGATGTACATCGGGGTCCCCCATACCTCGATTTGCCAAGCATCCCTGACTACCCCTTTTAGCTCATCCTTCCTTAGCCATGAGTTTGTGAATCTGAAAGGCCTCTTCCCCTCTGATGAAGCACTGAATCTGCTACCAGGGCTCGCGGTGGTGCGAGGTTGATGCCGGAGGCTTTGGAGTCCACGACGCACGCTCTACGTCAAAATACCTGCAAGTGAAACTAGGCGATTCTAATGAGACTCGCCGAGTTTCGTAGTGTAGTGCTCTGGTGTGAGAGTGGAACTTGAATCGTGTCTTTGAGTGTCCCCTTGAGACCCCTTTTATAGGGTCTCGGAGGGCGCACTCATCGGCGGAGATCGCGCCTATGGTCATATATGGTAACATTTATGACGTTGGCTGCCGCCGAGTAACGGTCGTAAGTCGCTGATTCATTTATGGAAGTCGCCTAGTTAAGGGCTAACTCGGCGAGTTTCTAGGGCCAAGATGTACAGTCTACCATACTGTCGATCTTGCCTTAACTCGGCGAGTTATCCTGTATGTCGGCGACTTGGTAGTCCAATCGGGCGATTTTACGGGCTAACTCGGCGATCTGGACGAAGAACGATGTTCCGCACCGTGGGAGCTCTCCGGGGGTCCTGCCATAGCGAGGGAGCCCTAGTCCTTGTTGAGAGGCGTTGATGGGTAGTGACTTGTGTAACTCAGGCATGTCTCACCACCCTCTTCAACTACCCTGAGGTCGATGGTCAAGCTACGGTGGTCAGACGTGCCTCTGACGTCTCTTCCCTCTCGTTGCTCTCTGACGCCCCGTGCACAAAGGTTACATGAACTGTAAAACCCCCTTTGTTCTTTGCTACGCAATGTATATAGTGTTCGTCCAGAATGGTGCTCTCAATCTCCCAGTTCCTTACATCCCATACTAGCCAGATAGAATCCGGCTTTTGGTTTGTGTCATCGGTCCTGTTTGATATCACTGAAAAATTCTGCCCGAATATCTTACTACAGTGTGTAAAGTTACGTTTCATAATCTTGGTCTCGTATAGACCAAAGATGTCCAACTTATACTTCTTAACAAATCTCTTTACCTCATCCTTCCTTATGTCAATGTTTAGTCCGTAGACATTCCAGCTTCCAAACGACATCTTGGACTAATCTTGGTTAAGTTTTGGGTGATTTAACCACCTTCCCACCTTGTCATCTGTCACAGCTAGCCAGGTTATGTTGAGACCATTTCGGGTTTTGGTCCAAATCCGGGGGTTTTGACTTTTGGTCACATTTGAGTTTTTAGTCAAAATCGGTGGTTGGCTATTTTGACTGTTGGCGGAAGTCAAAATTGGGTGTAATTGGGAGATGGGGCCTTGTTGACCATTTTCCATGTTGGTCAAAATCCAGTTCCCTATTTGTTGACTCTCCTTGATCCAAATTTGAGATTGAGATTTACCAATTTGCCTAGATCTCTTAAGTTTTTGCCTTTGCCCCCTTGCATTTCTATCTACCCTAGGCCCATCTCCATTTTTGTGTGGGGTTTAGTCTTGACCAACTCTAAAGAGTTGATTTGACCCATTCACACTATAGATTTCTAAATGCACCCTCCACTTGCTTATCTATGTATATCATTATTTTTTATTTAATTTTTCATATATGGTCCCCCCCCACGTGCATGCATAGTGATTTTTTAATTTTGTGGACCATTGCCCATTGGGTGCAATTGGGCCAATTTCTAGCATTTTTCTTTGGTTGCCCCTCCCTACCCACGTGCATGCATATAAGTACTAAAGTTGTTTGGGTTTTGGAAAATATTACCCCTGTGCAAGGATTTTTAATTGCAGTTTTTATTTTTGTTTTTATTCCCAATTGATTTTTGCCCACGTCTATACCTTTTCTCTCCCTCCTTTTGGCCCATGTGCAGACTTTTTTAATTGTATTTAGCATTTTTATTTTTGTTTTTATTCTATCATTCTTATCCACATGCATCTCTCTCATAACCCCCCAATCATAACTTGCAATTTTTCCACATTCCCCCCCATTTCATAATTCATTGGTTAAATTATTTTTACTAACCTCTATTTGCTTGCCTAATCAGCTGACTATTATTTAACTTTTAGTTGACTAATCACTCTCTCCTAATTGCGGTTTAATTAAATTTATCTCACCTCCCCCACTCACCCCACCCCTGGTGGTTAAGTCGGATAGAGCTTTTAGACAGGGGTTGGATCTCGCCGGAACTCCTCCAGCTGGGCACTATCACCCTGAATTTGCTCCGCCTCTCCCATAGTCGTATCTCCCGGCGGCTTGTCCCATGCAATTCTGCCTATCTCATATTCCCCATCAGAGACCACATCATTCCCGACTTCCTCCGCAAAATCTACAGCTCCAGGCAGTCTGTCCGATATGCAGCTCGTGTGTCGTTCAGGATTGAGCAGGTAGTCTTCTCTGGTCTTCATCGATATTTCTTTCTCCGCAGATGCCCCCGCTTCCAGCTCCACTTCTCTCGCGAGCCATTCCAGGGACTGAAAGTAGCTCGCGAGCCATTCCAGGGACTGGAAGTAGCTCGCGAGCCAGCTCGGGGCTAGCTCTCGGGTCATAAGGTAGCTCTCGAACAACTCCAGGGGCTGGGATTGGGACTTGGGCTTCTCTAGGTGCAGTTGTAGGGCCCTATTGGGCTCTCCAGGTAAGTCCCTCGTATGGCTCTCGAGTAGTTCCAGGGGCTGGAAGTGGCTCGCGAACCAGCTCGGGGCTAGCTCTCGGGTCAAGGTGTAGCTCTCGAGCAGCTCCAGGGGTTGGAGTTTGATCTTGAGCCTCTCTAGACCTAGTTGTGGGGTCCTATTATGGTCTCTGTCTAAGTCCCTCCACTGGCTCTCGAGTAATTCCAGGGGATGGATGTAGGTCGCGAGCCAGTTCGGGGCTAGCTCTCGGGTCATGATGTAGCTCTCGAGCAACTCCAGGGGTTGGAGTTTGATCTTGAGCTTCTCTAGACCTAGTTGCGGGGCCCTATTGGGATCTCTGGCTATGTCCCTCCATTGGCTCTCGAGTAATTCCAGGGGCTGGAAGTAGCTCGCAAGCCAGCTCGGGGCTAGTTCTCGGGTCTTGAAGTAGCTCACGGACCACTCCCGGGGCTGGAGTTGGTTCTTGGGATTCTCTGAGGGCTGTTTTTTGGTCCTAGTAGGATCTCTAGTTAAGTCCCTCTTGTGGCTCTCGAGTAACTCCAGGGGTTGGAGGTAGCTCTCGAGCCAGCTCGGGACTAGTTCTCGGGTCCTAGGGCAGCTCGCGAGCAACTCCAGGAGCTGGAATTGGCTCTTGAGGTTTTCTAAGATTTGCTTTGGGGGCCAGCTAGGGTCACTAACTGAGTTCCTAATATGGTTCTTGAGCTGCTCCAAGGGCTGGGAGTAGCTCTCAGAGTTTATATATTCCTTGTTCTCTTTTAATTTCTTTTTTACCTAGATGTCAAACTAGTTCCCTAGATGGCAAGCTAGAATTTTCCTTAGATGGCAATCTATTTAATTCCCCTAGATGGCAAGCTAGGATGTATTCCCTGATTTTATCTTACACAATTTGTACAAAGTAATATATACTAAAATTTTATTTTAAAGTTACCTCCCTTGTACCTTCCTTGTTGCTTGTTGTGCCCCCCTCCCTTCCTTCCTACCTTTATGTTTTTGTTTTTATTATTGAGTAGATTCCTCCTCCTTGTCTCCCTCTCGACCCTTGTCATCCTCCTGCATAGGTGACCTGGACCACTCTGCCCTTCCAAGTACATAATCCTCGTCTTCCGTGTCATCTTCCTCACTCTCCTCCATTGGATCCGATTCAATCAATTGGGTTTCCCCTTCATCTTCATTGCTTGAATTCCCTGGTTCAATTAAGTAGTCCTTCCTGTTTTTACCTGAATTGTTGTTGCTTGAATTGGTTTGTTGGAGCTCTTCTTCTGTTGCCCTCCTTTAAATCACCTTTTGCTTCTTTTTGGAAATTCTCTTGGTTCTTGTTGGAATTGTTTGTGTTCCTTCCTGCCTCCTCTTGGAATAACCCGTGCTCTTGCTCTGTTTATCCTGTTTTTGTTGTTGAGGGGTCTGAATTTCACAATTGAGCTCAATTGATAGTTGGTTGTCTTCTCCGGTGAGCTTGTCTTCTCCGGCGAGCTTGTCTTCTCCGATGATGGGTGGGCACTCATATGTGGATAATTCAGAGTTGTCCTCCTGTGATTCTCTTCTCTTCTTCCTTGGTGCACCTATATTCACTTGGGCAGTCGCTCTAACCCTCTTTGGCTTTCTTCTTCTACCATATCCGACCACCTTCTTCAACACCTTCCCTTTGCCTCCACTTCTAGTTCTCCCACTGATTTTATCCTCCATATTGTTGTCACTCTCAGTGTGTGTGATGGGTGAAGTGGTGGCCTCAGCTTGGGCAGTGGGTTCCAATGGTTGTTGGATGCTTGGTTGTGAGTCTCCATTCTCCCTCTCCTCTTGGTCGGCCAACTCATGGAATGTGAAGTTTGGAAGAGTGTTTTTTGATATATATTCACCCTCAAATCCCTCAATTGCCCCCTGGAATTTGGTCCCATCATAGCCTTTGCAAAAGGGCAGTATTGCCTTTTGTGTGGGCAAATATCCCTTTCTAATGTTTTCATTCCTAGTTTTGACCTTCTCTTTTATGATCCGGTCCTTCAAGTCTAGCTTCTTTATTTTTTCCCCAAGGGAGGATCCTGGCTGATCATATATGTTGATCCTACGGATGTCTTTGGGTGCACCTTTCTCCATTAGATCCGCCGCTAGGGTTTGGAAGAAGTATTTTGGCTTGTCCGTACAAGCATCTTTGGGTGACTCTCCTTGTACCTCCATTGTGATGTCAGCCATCATCTTAGGGTTTGTAGACCCACTCTTGTTCATTTGGGAGTTGTGCACTTCTTCCCCTTGTCCTTGTCCTTCTCTTTCTTCTCTTTGCCCATCTAGTTGGTCACATGTTGTACTTGCCTCCTTCCCAACGGCTCTATTCTCCTCCTCATCTTCTATTGAGTCATTGGCGTGTAGATGTGGGTTTCCTCCTTATGGAATTTTTCCCATTGTATTAGCAATGTCACCTATATCACATGTTATTCCATTGTTAGTGTAGGTAACACTATTCTTACCTCCACCCGGGGTGAGGTCACCACCCGCTAGTACTTTCTCTTCATTTTGTTTCCCACGCCTTGTACTTGCCAAATCCCTTACATATCTTCCTATCCTCTGACTTGCCAGCTTCCACAAGTCTACTCCCTTCCTAGCTTTGATTAATTTCTTCTTTTTCTTTGATCTTTTGCTAAGCTTCCTCATTTTCAACACTACTTTGTCTTGATTCTTCATTTGCTTATCATTAACCATTT
Source organism: Zostera marina (assembly GCA_001185155.1). Lineage (NCBI taxonomy): Eukaryota > Viridiplantae > Streptophyta > Magnoliopsida > Alismatales > Zosteraceae > Zostera > Zostera marina. The sequence goes on along the minus strand of LFYR01000951.1, from coordinate 48,240 downwards.
TTTCATTGGTGATCTCACCCTCTTCCTTCTCCCCCTCTACCTCCAGCTCATTATCCTTCCCTGTGCCACCCACGTTCATGGATTCCAGCTCACCCTTCTTCTCCACTTGATCTTCTTCTCCACTCAATATTTCCACCACCTTTTGGTCATCTTCTCCGGTGATCACCTGAGAATTTTTGTTAGGTATAAATTTTTTATTTTTTTCATACCCTGATTCCAGCCCTCTGCATGCTTCTTGAGTGTGTCCAAATCCTTTGCATTTGTTGCATACAATTGGCATTTTTACATATGCAATTTTGATGATGTCGTCGGTGTCATTGCCATCCTCTCCGGTCATGTAAATTGGGACTTCTAGTGGGAATTGGCCATCTGTCTTCATTGTGATCAGTAGCCTAGGACCATTTGGATTGGGCCCCTTTGTTGTGTGAGCATCTGCCTTCACCGGAGTACCTAGAACACTCCCAATTGCTGAAAATACCTCCGGGCACCATAGGTGCATTGGGAATTCCGGTAGGTGGATCCATACCGGCAAGCTTGTGATGATCTCATTTTCAATTGATCTTCCTTCCACCCAGCTCATCACAATTGTGTACACTCCATTCATCCATGTGTCCCCGGACTGCCTCACTTTTAGATAATCTTCCCTTCTCCGGAATTGTATGAGGATCACACCCGATCTTCTAATTTAGATATTAAACATGTTTCCCTCCACTCCCCAACAATATTTAACAAAATTCTTGGCATACCTTGGGTCAATCTTCTCATCAGTGAGCCTCCTGATCAGTAGTGTTCCAGCAAATTTCTCCTCAATTTTCTTGATCAAATCTTGTTTGATCATCGCTCCCCTCCTTCCATTCCTTGTTGTTGGCTCCACATAGCTCAATTTTGTTGTAACTCCCTCCGGCAATGTGGGGGCTGGTTTCAGTAGGGATGCAAAGCTCCTAGCACCTCCTCCGGCCAGTGGTGTTGAATTTTTCCCCAAGTTCAATTTTCTTTGATTTTCCACCAATTGCATGTCATCGGGTGTGGCATTGCCTTCCTTGATCCTTCTCCTTCTCTCCAAGTCCTCCTTGTCAATTATTGGACCCAAGGTGGCTTCATTCAGAGCTCTTTCATTCTTCAGATGCTCTGCTTTCAATTTCCTCTGTTTTTCCAAAAGCTCCAAATCTTCTTTTGTTGCTTTGCCCGCTCTAGCTCTAGCCCTCCTTGCAATTTCCATCGCATTTGTTGTTGGTGATAGCATACCATCTCCAGCTTTAATTGAGTTTCTCCTCACCTCAGCATGAGCTTTCCTCTGTTCTTTCATGGCAGTGAGGTCCTCAGGTGACCCCATTCCGTTTCTCACCCTCTCCCTTCTTTCCAAGTCACACAAATCCATCGCCTTTGGCAAATAATCATCACCGGCTAGTTTAGCCCATTTGTACCTGTCCACTAACCTTTGTTTCTCCTCCGGCGAGGTCTGGTTGGGTTGTGGGTTGCCTTGAACTGGTCTGGAGCTCCTTTGGTAGCCTCCCCGACCTCCTCTTCTTCCAGAAAATGGAGCACCTCCATTATTGTTGCCGCTAAGTCTTTCTATCCGGCCAGATTTTCCATCCGACCGGCCAGCCTTGCTCCCTCCGACCACCATCCACTCTGGACCTTCATCAACCTCCATGGAGGTCTCCCCCATGGCCTGCAAAACAGTAGGGGTTGGAAGAAAAAGTAGTAATAAAAGTACCTAGTTTTAAGGAATCTTTTTGAAAATCCTAGGTTTCTAGCACTAGAATCCAAAATTTTCTTCTCTCTCCACCTAGATTGCACCCCTACTTCCTGCCTAGATGCTCCAAGACCTGCAAAACAGCAAACAAAAGAGTAGGTCGCCTAAAAATCGCCCTCAAGATCGCCCTCTCTCACTCTCTCTTGGATGGAAAAGTTGGGAATGGGCTTGTGAATTGTGGCAGCCAATTTTTTTGAGTTAAAATCACTGATAATATAAAAGATCTTAACAAAAAGAGGTGCGACCACAAGCGGTCCACCTCACGCCCTCCGCGCTTATCCAATTATTTGATCTTACGATCGCCTAATCTTCCAAGCCTTTGGGGACTGACTCAATGATTCCTAGAACGATCTATGCCTCCTCGTTCTCACATAGTGGGCCTTGGACAATGGGGAGTGTAAAAACCCTGGTGTGCCCATGGCCTCTTTTCCTTTTCCAAGGGAAAACTCTGCCATCACCTTTCGGTCCACTAATTTGTAAGTGATTCCACATATCGCTTCTACTAAGACTTAGGAAGGTCCTTGTCCCTATTGGGGCAGGGGTTCCTATTGGACATGATTTTAGATCAGTCCATTTACCATACATGCTAGACCTTTGCCGTTGATAGGTTTGGGTTCTATTTTTAATTGAACCCCCCCTATCGCTAGCCTACCAATTACATGTTATTATTGTTCCTACCAAATTTAAGTTGCAACAAGCAGTTTAATTAAATACAACAGAAGTAAAATAGCAATTAACTTGGGGCATTTCCCCCCCCGCCATTCCAGCCTTGTGCCATCCTTTGTTCCTGAGGTGTCCCTATTGCCTTGTACCTGCTCGGCATGAATGTTGAGGTGATATCTTCCACTAGTCTTCTCCCAATCTCTTGTGGCCTGGTCCGTCTATCCTCATGAACCCTCCTGTTCCTTTCTGTCCATATTCCACACACCACTGCAGCAATGTAAGCCCAAGTCATTCCCCAACATATTGAGTTCTTTGTTCTTGCTTGTGCTTCATCCATGACCTGTTTTAAAAATAGACCTGCACATGTAATCAAACGGGGTTTTGCAGATATATAATTCCACAAGTTCTTAGAGAATCTGCATTTAAAGAACACATGGTCTTGTGACTCCCATGGTCCCCCACATAAAATGCAATCCGTGGCATCTCCTCCCATTCTACCCGCCCAATCTGCCCTCATAGATATTTTGGACCATCTAGCTCTCCAAAGTGTCATACTGAATTTTCTCACACTAGTTGTCCAAATTCCCTCCCAATAATTGTCTACCTCCTCTGTTTCCCTTACGGAGTCCCAAGCATTTTTATAGGTTAGCGAAGTCCCTTTGCCCTCCCAAGTACACTCGTAGTTGGGATCACATTTTAGGGTTTTCACTATTTCGTTTTTATAGTCCATTATCTCAGCCCATAAGGCTGAATCTAAACTAGGGTGCTTACCAATGCTCAGTAGTCCCCTCCCACCTACATATCTACCCCTCATCCATGATGCCCATATGGAGTCTTGGGATGACCATATCCTTCCTAATCTTGTTAGTCTGGCTGCCTCAGCCGACTCATGGTAGCTCCTTAGTCCTAGCCCACCCTCCTTCTTGGGTAGCACCATTTGTGCCCAAGACATATTCTGTTTTCCATTCCATATGTATCTATATGTTATGGATTGTAGCTCCTTTAGTGTTTCCACCGGGAGCCTGCTAGACATGTTCCAAAAATTAAAAATTCTCATTATCCCCCAATGGTATAATTGAACTCTGCCCGCATGGGATAGTAGTCTTGTTTTCCATCCCTCTACCATCCCATTCACCCTTTCTATCAGCGGTGCACAATCTTTCTGGTAAAGTATTCTAGGAGACAGAGGTAACCCTAGGTAGGTTGTGGGGAACTCTCCCTCCTTGAATTTTAGGTGAGTTAGTAGAGTTTCCTTTCTCTGGTGGAGTTCGAGAAGAAGACTTCACTCTTTGGCTCACTCACCTTCAGCCCTGTTCTTTCCTCAAACACTCTGAATACTTCATTCACCGACTTGAATGACTCCTCCCTAGCTTTGCAAAAGATTAGGAGGTCGTCTGCATATATGAGGTGTGATATACCCATCACATTATGTTTCTTAAAGGTACTAATTTGCTTCTTAGCTACCCGCTCATTGATTAGGATGGTTAGATTCTGCATTATTAGAGCAAATATGTAAGGTGAGAGGGGATCACCTTGTCTGATTCCCCTCTTGGGTTGGATTTGTGGTGTGGGTGAGCCATTTACAAGGAAGGACAGAGATGATGTGGTGATGCACATCATTATTGGTGAGACATGCCTGATTACGTCAGTCACTCCCAGCAACGCCCTTCAAACAAGGAATAGGGTTCCGTCGCTATATGCCGGACCCCCGGAAAGGCTTCCACGGTGCGGAGCACGTGTCTACGTCAAGAGCCCAAGTTAACACTTGGGAGTCGCCGATTGGGACTACCAAGTCGCCGACTCCAGGGGTGAATCGCTAACTCTAGGCCTTGTGGACAGTTCTGGTAGGCTGCCACTAGGCTCATGGGGAGTCGGCGATTGAACCTCTGGATCGGCGATTCCCACACCTGAATCGCCGACTCCCAGCCGTTACTTGAGCGGACCCTCGCCATTAAGGCATTCCTTAATAGGATACCTTAATGGGGTGGGCCCCACGCTAATGAATGGGGAAAACGTCCCCCAGGACCCTATAAAAGGGGTCCTTGGTGGACCTCTACCCTCAACTCATCTTGACAACACACACTCCAACCAGAGCAAACTAAGGAGCCCGAATCGCCTACTCCCACGTGAGTCGCCGATTCCCCTCCTCTTCTGCAGGTACATTGACGTAGAGCGCGCGTCGTGGACTCCAAAGCCTCCGGCCCTCCTCGCAACCCCGCGAGCCTACTGGTAGCAGATTCCGTGCTTCATCAATTATTATCCTCACAATCTTCTGGCTGAATCCTAGATCTACCATTGTACCCTCTATTGCCTCCCAACTCACTGTGTAAAAGGCCTTTGCTAGGTCAACCTTTATAGCAGCATTGGCCCCTCCATTTCCCCTCCCAAAACCTGCCACCATCTCTGTTGCTAGTAGGTAGTTGTCCCCAATCAGCCTTCCTGGGAGGAAGGCTGTTTGGTTGTTGTCTATTATGGTGTCTACCACTGGAACCACCCTATTTGTGATGACCTTAGATAGGATCTTATATGTTGTATTGATACATGATATTGGTATGAATTGATCCAATCTAGTCGGGTTTTTAATTTTTGGTATTAAGGTCACAAAGGTAGAGTTGACTTGCCTTAGGAGTGGGTCCCCTACGAAAATTGATTGTATTGCTTTGACAAGATCCTTGTCCATTATGGTCCAAAAGGCCCTAAAGAAGGCTCCATTAAACCCATCTGGGCCAGGGCTCTTGTCTGGATTTAAGCTCATTACAACCTTTTTTACCTCTTCATAGGTAGGGGTTTGCTCTAGGTCTAGGTTCTGTTGTGGTGTTACTCTTTTAGTAAAGTTCCTAGTTTCCCTAGAGATGCTCTCCTCCCCTTCAGCAAACAGGTTCTTAAAGTGTGCTAGGGTCTTCTCCTCCATTTCACTCCTAGACACCATTACCCTCCCATTTGGCCCTAACATCCTATATAGAGAGTTTAGTACTTTTCTCTGTTTGGTCATGGCTGCAAAGAACTTAGTATTCTTATCCCCTAGATGCAACCAGTAGGCTCTACTCCTTTGTCTAGCGTTTTCCTCTTGTGTTTTAGTTAGGGCGTCTATCTTCCTATTGGTGGCTTCTACCCTATCATGGATTGCTTCATCAAACGGTGTTTGTTGAAGCAAGCTTTCATCCTTGTTGACCTCCTCCTCTAGTTGAGCCATCATCTTCCTTTGTTGGTCCTCTGATGTCTTCCATTTCTTCAGGACCCTCTTGACGTTGTTGAGTTTCTTTGTGAAAATGTACATCGGCGTGCCCCAGACATCTATCTGCCATGCCTCTTGTACTATCCCCTTCAGTTCTTCCTTCCTTAACCATAAGTTGGTGAATCTAAAGGGCTTCTTCTTCTCCTGCACCGTCCTAAGGTCCATGGTTAGACTACGGTGATCGGATGATCCACCTGAGTGGCTATCCAGTCTGATGTCCGGCCATAGATCAAACAGTTCAGTATTTCCAAAGCCCTTGTCTATTCTACTGCAGACCCTATGTTCTCCATGTCTTTTATTATGCCAGGTTGTTGGGTTGCCATTTATAATAATTTCTTTTAAGCATGCTTCATTTAGGTCTTTATTAAATTGTCTTATGTGGGGCATTTTTACAACCGCATGCTTTCCAATCCTATCTTCCCTATTCCTAACCTCATTAAAATCGCCAAGGACAATCCATGGGCCCCTAATGGCTCTACTTAGTGTTTTTAGGTCCCTCCATGTTTCCTCCCTCACCTGGTAATCTGACGATGCATACACCATGGTTATGTTTATATTGAACCCCCCTTTGTTTTTTGCAAAACAATGTATGTAGTGGTCGTGTAGAATTGGATCTTCTATGTCCCAAAGACCAGTGTCCCATACCATCCAGATAGAGTCTGCCCTAGGGTCAGATTGTTCTCTGTTTGATATTACCGAAAATTTCTGTCCAAATATCTTACTGATATGTTGGAAGTTCTTCTTCATGATTTTAGTTTCATAAAGTCCAAAGAGGTCCAACTTGTGTTTTTTCACAAACTTCTTTACCGCATTCTTCCTTAGGTCACTATTCAGCCCATACACATTCCAGCTCCCAAACGACATTTATTGTTTTTATTTTATTTTATTTATTTTATTTTTGGTGCCTTTTTGTTTATCGGGTCTGTGTCGGGTCTGTTAGTGTGCCTAGGGTTTGGTGTGGTATCGATGACCATTTTTTTTGTTCTGGTTGGCTAACGGGTCCCAGTCGGGTCACTATTGGGTCGTTGTCGGGTCACTACCGGGTGGGTAGTATCATCCCGGGTTTGCCTCTTGCCCAAGCTCCAATTTTGACTATTGGTCAAAATCAGTTGATTTTGACTATTGGCCAAAATTGGTTGATTTTGACTTTTGATCAAACTCTGGGGAATTTGGGTGGTAAGGGATTGTCCATTTTGACTGTCGGGAGCCATAGTGCACAAACCCCATCTCCAATATCGCTGACTCTTAGGCAAAATTGTTGTTTGATTATTGGTCAAATTCGTTTGACTTCTAGTCAAATTCGGCCAATTTTGACTTTTGGCCAAATTCTGAGTTCTGCTAATTTGGTTAGGTCTCCTAAGTTTTTGCCTTTGCCCCCTTGCATTTCCATCCCCCCTTGGATTAGGCCCATCTCCATTTTTGTGTGGGGTTTGGTCTTGCCCAACTCTGAAGAGTTGGTTAGACCCATTCACACTATAATGGATTTCTCTATGCACCCCACTTGCTTATCTAGGAATATCAAATGTTTTTTATTCAATTCTTCGTTTATGGTTTCCACCCCCACGTTCATGTATAGTGAATTTTTAATTTTGTGGACCATTGCCCATTTGGTGCAATTGGGCCAGTTTCTAGCATTTTTCTTTGGTTGCCCCTCCCTACCCACGTGCTTGTATACCATTACTAAAACCCACGTGCAAGGATTTTTAATTGCAGTTTTTATTCTTATTATTGTTTTTTTACCCAATTGGTTTTTGCCCACGTGCATACCTTTTCTCCCCCCTCATTTTGGCCCATGTGCAGACTTTTTTAATTGTATTTAGCCTTTTTATTTTTGTTTTTATTTTATCATTCTTATCCACAAGCATCTCTCTCATACCCCCCCCAATCATAGCATGCAATTTTCCCATATTTTCCCCCCATTTCGTAAGTCATTGGTTAAATTATTTTTACTAACCTCTATTTGCTTACCTAATCAGCAGATTATTAATTAACTTTAATTTGACTAATCACTCTCTCCTAATTTCAGCTTAATTAAATTTATTTAATTTATCTCACCTCCCCCACTCACCCCACCCCTGGTGGTTAAGTCGGAACAGAGCTTTTAGACGGTGGTTGGATCTCGCCGGAACTCCTCCAGCTGGCCACTATCACCCTGAATTTGCTCCTCTCTCGTAATCGCATCTCCCGGCAGCTTGTCCCATACAATTCTGCCTATCTCATATTCCCCATCAGAGACGTCATCATTCCCGACTTCCTCCGCAAAATCTAGAGCTCCCGACAGTCTGTCCGATATGCAGTTCGTGAGTCGTTCAGGATTGAGCAGATAGTCTTCTCTGGTCTTCATCGATATCTCCTTCTCCGCAGATGCCCCAGCTTCTAGCTCCACTTCTCTCCTTGCTTTCTGTTTGGATTTATTTTTAGATAATTTTTTACCTCTCGAAGTCGACGTATGGGTTCCTGGAGCTTTCCCAGATCGATCCTGCCGTTGCTCTGTATCCTTGCTTAATTGACTGTTTTCCCGATTGGGTGTTAATTCACCATTCTGCTGTAGCGAGATCACTTCCCCGAGCTTCTCAATCTGGTGTTGTTCTCCCTCGTGCTCATCCTCCGCCATTATTTCCTCTGTTTCGTCGCTCTCCCTGTGTTTCTTCCGCAACCCACCACTGGGGATTCTTGGCGATCTATTTCTCTTCACCAAATTGGTTACCGGCGTGGACAATTCCAATGCGTCTTGGATCATTGACAACGCGTCCTCGGTTTGCACTACTTTCTTGTTGCTGGCCGCCGCCCTGGTGGTCATCGGCGACTGGTTCCTTAAGTCTGTGCTGTACCTTCCTCCGCTTGCCGGCAATATCTCTGTTTTCTTTTTAATTTTAAGTTCAGCTATTCGGGTCTCCGGTCGGGTCGGGTTCCTACCGCTTCCCCTTTTCGATTTCAATCCTTCCCCCTTTCTGAGTTTCCCCTCTTTGGATTTGGGTTGCGCTTTAAACGTTATCGGGTCCTCCTTTCCAACTAATTTTGTCTGTTCTGCCCCTTGGTCCACTCGTTGACTCGGGGTTAGTCTTGGCATTTCACTTGCAGTAGTTACTTGATCTTGGCTGAACCTTATTTTCTCACCCCAGAGCTTAATTGATCTCAATTGGTCCAGACCATAAATGTGTTTATTTAGACGCACCTGACCTGGAATTTTCGATTTGCCGAATTGGTTCAGACTGATCAGGCCTGGCATGTGAAATTTATTTAAGAGCCCCCCCCCCTTAATAAATAATTGACTCCACTGCACTCGTCTTCCTCACCGTTCTTCTTCCTTCCGTATTTTGCCAGGTCACCGTCGACTGGTATAACGATCAAATCCGTCGATGTACTGTCCATCTCTACGAATTCTGCATTATCGTCGACGTCCTCTCTTCCCATATCCTCCGTACCGCGTGTTCTCTTTTTCCCAGAGGTGACTTGCACTGTTTCACGTTGGGTTCCACCCTGGTTTTCTATCCCGCTCCTCCTTTCCGCTAGCGTTTGCACCATCGTACAGTGTGGAGAATCTTCTCTCTGCAGCTTGTCCTTGCTAGCGTGAAACTTTTTCTTCCTCCTCCGCTGGCAATTCATTGTACGGTCTTCCCCTGGAACATCATCTTCCTCCTTCCCCTTCTTGCTCTGAAGTGCCCTGTTTCTTAAATCCTCTGTTTCTTCTCCATCGTTCTCTAATTGGGTTTCCTTTAGTTCGATTTGCCCGCCCGACCCGGGTCCGGTTATGCCCATGTTGACTTTTCCACATATTGATTGGTATATACTTCCATTTTCTTCCCCAATCTCGCTATATGGATCTTCCCCGCCCGCTTGCTTATCCGCCTGCCCGGATTCGATCAGCTCTGTTAATATCCGGTTCTGTAGCTCCTTTATGAGGACCCTTGTGTCCACGTCATCAAGATTTGGCCTTCTTCTATTTGTTCCCATCGCCACATCAGCATTAGTTGTCTCCTCCCGATTGGGTTTTTGTGCCACGTCGTCTCCACGTCGACTGTCTTCTCCAGCCGAGTCGTTCTTCGCGGGAGTTTCAGAGCGGTTTGCGTCGTTCGATTTCTCGCTGTTCTCTCCGTCAATCGTCGGATTTTTGCTCCTTGCCCCTTCCTGGTCACCGACTACTTCGTCCGGTGCCTCTTCCTCGAATCTGCAACGCTCCGCCTGATGGACGAAGGAATTGCACTTTTTGCAGATCGGCGGCATTTTCAGATAGTTGACTCTGCAAGTTTCCTCCGACTCCACCCCACCGTCCCCTTGAATGTAAATTGGGACTTCCGTTGGGAAGCTCCCTGTTGCCTCCATAATTACCAGTAACTTTGCACCATTGGGGTTTGAACCTTTAGCCGTATGTGCGTCTGTTTTTACCGGCGAACCCAACACACTTCCGATTGTGGAGAAGACCTCTTGGCACCACATATGCGCAGGGAATTCCGGTAACCCTACCCAAATCGGCAATGTTTTGACCTTCGCGTTTTCCATAGCCTTCCCTTCAGTCCATTTCCTCACTATCGTATACACCCCATCCATCCAAGTGTCGCCGGCGTCCTTCACTGTCGTGTAGTCTCCCCCCCGCCTGAATTGGATTAGTAGCACTCCGGACTGCCTCACCTGCACCTCGAATTGGTCCCCACTAATTCCCCATACCTGTTTGATGAAATTTCTCGCGAAGCGTGGGTATATCTTCTCGTCAACCAGTCGCCGGACCAGCAGCGTTCCGGCGAACCTCGTCTTCTCCAATTTCTTAATTAATTCCCCTCCCAGTAATGCCCCCGTCCTCCCATTTCGTTCTGCAGGCTTCGTGTAGGTCAGTCCAGTTGTAACTCCTTCTGGAAGCACCGGTGCCTGCTTCAACACAGATGCGAAAGATTTGTGCACCGATGGGTTCTTAAAGTTCGCGATCCTCTGTATCATCGCTGCCCGACGCTGGTTCTCAATGGCCGTCATATCTTCTGGTATCGCGGTGCCTTCCCTGACTCTGGCTCGCCTCCGCAATTCGATATTGTCTCCAGTAGGGCCAAGGCATCCATCGTCAACCAGCCTTGCCCTCTGCACGTATTGTCGTCTTGCGATCCTCTGTTTTTCCAACTCCGCGATGTCTTCGGCAGTGGCTTTCCCGGCTCTCGCCCTTGCTCTTCTCTCAATCTCCGACTGGTCTTTCGTTCCCGACAGTGTTCCATCGCCTGCAAGCATTGAGTTGCGTCTTACCTCCGCATGTACACGGCGCTGTAGTTCCAGCAGAGTTACGTCTTCCGGTGAACCCATCCCTGTCCGAATCCGTTCCCTCCTGCAAGCGTCGTCCTCCGTCGTAGCCTTCGGCAGGAAGCCGTCCCCCGCGAGCCTCGCCCACTTGTGCCTATTGATTTCCCGCTCCTTCTCCTCCGGCGTCAGAGCCTCGAATGGGTTCGTAACTTGTCGTCGTCCTCGCGTTTTCAGCACAGAGCTCCTCCCGCCCCTGCGACTGCGACCACCTCTTCCTCCTCTGGCCGGCGTCCCAACTACCGGATTAAAATCCCCTCCAGACCTTCCCTTGTTCCTTCTATTAACCTCCGTCCAAACTCCGCCTTTATCGACCTCCATGGAGATGTTCTCCATGGAGAAGAAGTACGAGTGTCCTGCAGCGAAAGAGGACAATGAACAGTGATGTTTAATCCTAAAAATTTAAAAAACAATAGAAAATAGTATATATTTAATAGTAAAATATCCTGATTTTGAAATTTCTCTGGAATCTTCTCTCTCCCTCCGTGCTGCCGTACTCCTAGACCTGCAAGAAACCAAGAACACACGATCGCCCTTTAATCGCCCTCCCAATCGCCTCTATCTCACTCTCACATGGGCTTGTGGCAGCCAAGCGTTCATGGGCTTGTGGCGAATTGTGGCAGCCAATTTTTTTTGAGTTAAAATCACTGATAATATAAAAGATCTTAACAAAAAAGAAGTGCGACCACAGACGGTCCACCTCACGCCCTCCGCGCTTATCCAATTATTTGATCTTACGATCGCCTAATCTTCCAAGCCTTTGGGGACTGACTCAATGGTTCCTATAACGATCTATGCCTCATCGTTCTCACATAGTGGGCCTTGGACAATGGGGAGTGTAAAAACCCTGGTGTGCCCATGGCCTCTTTTCCTTTTCCAAGGGAAAACTCTGCCATCACCTTTCGGTCCACTAATTTGTAAGTGATTCCACATATCGTTTCTACTATGACTTAGGAAGATCCTTGTCCCTATTGGGCCAGGGGTTCCTAATGGACATGATTTTTAGATCAGTCCATGTACCATACATGCTAGACCTTTGCCATTGATAGGTTTGGGTTCTATTTTTAATTGAACCCTCCCCTATCGCTAGCCTACCAATTACATGTTATTTGTTCCTACCAAATTTAAGTTGCAACAAGCAGTTTAATTAAATACACCAAAAATAAAACAGCAATTAACTTGGGGCATTTCCCCCCCCGCAATTCCAGCCTTGTGCCATCCTTTGTTCCTGAGTTGTCCCTATTGCCTTGTACCTGCTCGGCATGAATGTTGAGGTGATATCTTCCACTAGTCTTCTCCCAATCTCTTGTGGCCTGGTCCGTCTATCCTCATGAACCCTCCTGTTCCTTTCTGTCCATATCCCCCACACCACTGCAGCAATGTAAGCCCAAGTCATTCCCCAGCATATTGAGTTTTTTGTTCTTGCTTGTGCTTCATCCATAACCTGTTTTAAAGATAGACCTGCACATGTAATCAAACGGGGTTTCGCAGATAATATATAATTCCACAAGTCCTTAGAGAATTTGCATTTAAAGAACACATGGTCTTGTGACTCCCATGGTCCCCCACATAAAATGCAATCCGTGGCATCTCCCCCCATTCTACCCGCCCAATCTGCCCTCATAGAGATTTTGGACCATCTAGCTCTCCAAAGTGTCATACTGAATTTTCTCACACTAGTTGTCCAAATTCCCTCCCAGTAATTGTCTACCTCCTCTGTTTCCCTCACGGAGTCCCAAGCATTTTTATAGGTTAGCGAAGTCCCTTTGCCCTCCCAAGTACAATCGTAGTTGGGATCACATCTTAAGGTTTTCACTATTTCATTTTTATAGTCAATTATTTCAGCCCATAAAGCTGAGTCTAAACTTGGGTGCTTACTAATGCTCAGTAGTCCCCTCCCACCTACGTATCTACCCCTCATCCATGAGGCCCATATGGAGTCTTGGGATGACCATATCCTTCCTAATCTTGTTAGTCTGGCTGCCTCAGCCGACTCATGATAGCTCCTTAGTCCTAGCCCACCCTCGTTCTTGGGTAGCACCATTTGTGCCCAAGACATATCCTGTTTCCCATTCCATATGTACCTATATATAATGGATTGTAGCTTCTTTAGTGTTTCCACCGGGAGCCTGCTAGACATGTTCCAAAAATTAAAAATTCCCATTATCCCCCAATGGTATAATTGAACTCTGCCCGCATGGGATAGTAGTCTTGTTTTCCATCCCTCTACCATCCCATTCACCCTATCTATCAGAGGTGCACAGTCCTTTTGGTATAGTATTCTAGGAGACAAAGGTAAACCTAAGTAGGTTGTGGGGAACTCTCCCTCCTTGAATTTTAGATGGGTTAGCAAGGTTTCCTTCTCTTTGGTGGAGTTCGAGAAGAAGACTTCACTTTTTGGCTCACTCACCTTCAGCCCTGTTCTTTCCTCAAACAGTCTGAATACCTCGTTTACCGACTTGAACGACTCCTCCCTAGCTTTGCAAAAGATAAGGAGGTCGTCTGCATAGATGAGGTGTGATATACCCATCACATTGTGTTTCTTAAAGGTACTAATCTGTTTCTTAGCTACCCGCTCATTGATTAGAATGGTTAGATTCTGCATTATTAGAGCAAATATGTAGGGTGATAAGGGGTCACCTTGTCTGATTCCCCTCCTGGGTTGGATTTGTGGTGTGGGTGAGCCATTTACAAGGAAGGACAGAGATGATGTGGTGATGCACATCATTATTATCCTCACAATCTTCTGGCTGAATCCTAGGTCTACCATTGTACCCTCTATCGCCTCCCAGCTCACTGTGTCAAAGGCCTTTGCTAGGTCAACCTTTATAGCGGCATTGGCCCCTCCATTTCCCCTCCCAAAACCTGTCACCATCTCTGTTGCTAGTAGGTAATTGTCCCCAATTAGCCTTCCTGGGAGGAAGGCTGTTTGGTTGTTGTCTATTATGGTGTCTACTACTGGAACCACCCTATTTGTGATGACCTTAGATAGGATCTTATATGTTGTATTAATACATGATATTGGTCTGAATTGATCCAATCTAGTAGGATTTTTGATTTTTGGTATTAAGGTCACAAAGGTGGAGTTCACTTGCCTTAGGAGTGGGTCCCCTACGAAAATTGATTGTATTGCTTTTACTAGATCCTTGTCCATTATGGTCCAAAAAGCCCTAAAGAAGGCTCCATTAAACCCATCTGGACCAGGGCTCTTATCTGGATTTAGGCTCATTACAACCTTTTTTACCTCTTCATAGGTAGGGATTTGCTCTAGGTCTAGGTTCTGTTGTGGTGTTACTCTCTTTGTAAAATTCCTAGTTTCCCTAGAGATGCTCTCCTCCCCTTCAGCAAACAGGTTCTTAAAATGTGCTAGGGTCTTCTCCTCCATCTCACTCCTAGACACCATTACCCTCCCATTTGGCCCTAGCATCCTGTATAGAGAATTTAATGCTTTTCTCTGTTTGGTCATGGCTGCAAAGAACTTAGTATTCTTATCCCCTAGGTGCAACTAGTAGGCTCTACTCCTTTGTCTAGCATTTTCCTATTGCGTTTTAGTTAGGGCATCTATCTTCCTATTTGTGGCTTCTAACCTATCATGAATTGCTTCATCAAACGGTGTTTGTTGAAGCAAACTTTCATCTTTGTTGACCTCCTCTTCCAGCTAAGCCATCATCTTCCTTTGTTGATCCTCTGATGTCTTCCATTTCTTCAGTACCCTCTTGACGTTGTTGAGTTTCTTTGTGAAAATGTACATCGGCGTGCCCCAGACATCTATCTGCCATGCCTCCTGTACTATCCCCCTCAGTTCTTCCTTCCTTAGCCAAGAGTTGGTGAATCTAAAGGGCTTCTTCTTGTCCTGAACCGTCCTAAGGTCCATGGTTAGACTACGGTGATCAGATGATCCACCTGAGTGGCTATCCAATCTGATGTCCGGCCATAGATCAAACAGTTCAGTATTCCCAAAGCCCTTGTCTATTCTACTGCAAACCCTATGTTCTCCGTGTCTTTTATTGTGCCAAGTTGTTGGGTTGCCATTTATACTGATTTCTTTTAAGCATGCTTCGTTTAGATCTTGGTTAAATTGTCTTATGTGGGGCATTTTTACAACCGCATGCTTTCCAATCCTATCCTCCCTGTTCCTAACCTCATTGAAATCGCCAAGGACCATCCATGGGCCCCTAATGGATCTACTTAGTGTTTTTAGATCCCTCCATGTTTCCTCCCTCACCTGGTAATCTGACGATGCATACACCATGGTTATGTTTATATTAAACCCCCCCTTGTTTTTTGCAAAACAATGTATGTAGTGGTCGTGCAGAATTGGGTCTTCTATGTCCCAAAGACCAGTGTCCCATACCATCCAGATAGAGTCTGCCCTGGGGTCAGACTGTTCTCTGTTTGATATTACTGAGAATTTCTGTCCAAATATCTTACTGATATGTTGGAAGTTCTTTCTCATGATTTTCGTTTCATATAGTCCAAAGAGGTCTAACTTGTGTTTTTTCACAAATTTCTTTACCGCATTCTTCCTTAGGTCACTATTTAGCCCATACACATTCCAGCTCCCAAACGACATTTTTATTTTATTTTTGGTGCCTTTTTGTTCACCGAGTCTGTGTCGGATTTGTTAGTGTGCCTATGGTTTGGTGTGGTATCGATGACCTTTTCTCAGGTTTGCTAACGGGTCCTTGGTGATTCGGGTCACTACCGAGTCCTTGGCGGGTCGGGTGACTATCGGGTCCTTGTCGGGTAGCTATCAGCTCCTTGGCTGGTCCTTACAGGGTGA
Source organism: Zostera marina (assembly GCA_001185155.1). Lineage (NCBI taxonomy): Eukaryota > Viridiplantae > Streptophyta > Magnoliopsida > Alismatales > Zosteraceae > Zostera > Zostera marina. The sequence goes on along the minus strand of LFYR01000951.1, from coordinate 32,526 downwards.
CTGTCTGATGGGTAGTATCATTCCGGGTTTGCCTCTTGCCCAAGCTCCAATTTTGACTATTGGTCAAAATTGGTTGATTTTGACTTTTGGTCAAAATTGGCTGATTTTGACTTTTGGTCAAAATTGGCTGATTTTGACTTTTGGTCAAACTCTGGGGGCTTGGGCGGTAAGGGATTGTCCATTTTGACTATCGGGAGCCTTTTTGGACAACATCCCAATCCAGTATTGCTTGCTCTTAGGCAAAATAGTTGTTTGGTTATTGGTCAAATTCGTTTGACAATTTTGACTTTTGGCCCTACTCTGAGTTTTTCTTAATTGATTAGGTCTCCTAAGTTTTTGCCTTTGCCCCTTTGCATTTCCATCCCCCCTTGGATTAGGCCCATCTCCATTTTCGTGTGGGGTATGGTCTTGACCAACTCTAAATAGTTGGTTAGGTCCATTCACACTATAATGGATTTCTATATGCCCCCCACTTGCTTATCTATGCATGTCAAATGTTTTTTATTCAATTCTTCATTCATGATTTCTACCCCCACGTGCGTGTATGGTGAATTTTTAATTTTGTGGACCATTGCCCACTTGGTGCAATTGGGCCAATTTCTAGCATTTTTATTTTGCTGTCTCTTCCTACCCACGTGCCTATATGGCATTGCTAAAACCCACATGCAAGGATTTTTAATTGTAATTTTCATTTTTATTCTTGTTATTGTACCCAATTGCTTTTTGCCCACGTGCATACATTTTCTCCCCCTCATTTTGGCCCATGTGCAAACTTTTTTAATTTTATTTAGCCTTTTTGTTTTTATTTTATCACTCTTATCCACATGCATCTCACTCATACCCACCCAACCATAACATGCAATTTTCCCATATTTGTTTTTGCCCACGTGCATACATTTTCTCATTTTTATTTTTGTTTTTATACCCAATTGGTTTTTGCCCACGTGCATACATTTCCCCCCCTCATTTTGGCCCATGTGCAGACTTTTTTAATTTTATTTAGCCTTTTTGTTTTTATTTTATCACTCTTATCCACATGCATCTCACTCATACCCGCCCAACCATAACATGCAATTTTCCCATATTCTCTCCCCCTTTCATAAGTCATTGGTTAAATTATTTTCCTTATCCTCAATTTGTTTACCTAATCAGCAGATTAATTTTTAACTTTAATTGACTAATCACTCTCTCCTAATTTCAACTTAAATTAAATTTATTTAATTTATCTCACCTCCCCCACTCACCCCACCCCTGGTGGTTAAGTCGGAACAGAGCTTTTAGACGGTGGTTGGGTCTCGTCGGAGCTCCTCCAGCTGGCCACTCTCACCCTGGTTTTGCTCCTCTCCCGTAGTCGCATCTCCAGACGGCTTGTCCCATATAATTCTGCCTATCTCATATTCCCCATCGGAGACCTCCTCGTTCCCATCCTCCTCCGCGAAATTTAGAGCTCCCGGGAGTCTGTCCGATATGCAGTTCGTGGGTCGTTCAGGATTGAGAAGATAGTCCTCTCTGGTCTTCATCGATATCTCCTTCTCCGCAGATGCCCCCGCTTCTAGCTCCGCTTCTCTCCTTGCTTTCTGTTTGGATTTATTTTTAGACAGTTTCTTACCTCTCGACGTCGACGTATGGGTTCCCGGAGCTTTCCCGGCTCGATCCTGTTTGAATTGACCGTCTTCCGGATTGGGAGTTAATTCACCATTCTGTTGTAGCGAAGTTACTTCCCCGAGGTTCTCAATCTGCTGTTGTTCTTCCTCGCGTTCATCCTCTGCAATTATTTCCTCTGTTTCGTCGCTCTCCCTGTGTTTCTTCCGCAACCCACCACTGGGGATTCTTGGCGATCTATTTCTCTTCACCAAATTTGATACCGGCGTGGTCAATTCCAATGCGTCTTGGATCATTGACTCCGCATCCCCAGATTGGACTACTCTCTTGTTGCTGGCTGCCGTCCTGGTGGTCATCGGAGATTGGTTCCTTACGTCCGTGCTGCACCTTCCTCCTCCTGCCGGCAAAGACTCCGGTTTTTTTTTAATTTTTATTTCAGCTATTCGGGTCTCCGGTCGGGTCGGGTTTCTACCGCTTCCCCTTTTCGATTTCATTCCTTCCCCCTTTCTGGATTTGGGTCGGGTCGGGTCGGATTTCCCCTCTTTGGATTTGGTTTGCGCTTTGAAGATTATCGGGTCTTCCTTTCCAGCCAGCAATGTCTGTTCTGCCCCTTGGACCACTCGTTGACTCAGGGTTAAACTTGGCATTTCGCTTGCAGTAGTTACTTGGTCTTGGCTGAACCTTATTTCCTCAATTGACTGATCTTGGCTGAACCTTATTTTCTCAATTAACTGATCCATAGCTTGATTGATCCCATAGTTTGACTGATCTTGACTGGTCCCATAGCTTGATTGATCTCAATTGGTCCAGACCATAGTTTTTATTTAGACGCACCTGACCTGGAATTTTCGAATTGCAGAATTGGGTCAGACTTTTCAGGCTTGATTTGTGAAATTTATTTAAGGGCCCCCCGCTTAATATATAGTTGACTCCACTGCCCTCGTCTTCCTCACCGTTCTTCTTCCTTCCGTGCTTTGCCAGGTCACCGTCGACTGGTATAACGATCAAGTCCGTCGACGTACTGCCCAACTCTGCGAATTCTGCAATACCGTCGACGTCTTCTCTTCCCATGTCCTCCGTACCGCGTGTTCTCTTTTTACCAGAGGTGACTTGCGCTGTTTCACATTGGGTTCCACCCTGGTTTTTTTCCCCGCTCGTTCTTTCCGTTGGCGTTTGAACCGTCGTACAGTGTGAGGAATCTTCTCTCTGCAGCTTGTCCTTGATAGCGTGATATTTTTTCTTCTTCCTCCGCTGGCAATTGATTGTATGCTCCTCCCCTGGTACATCGTCTTCCTCATTTCCTTTCTTGCTCTGAGGTCCCCTGTTTCCCAAATCTTCTGTTTCTTCTCCATCGTCCTTTAGTTCGAATTGCCCACCCGACCCGGGTCCGCAGAGTTTCCCACTTATTGACTGGTAGACACTTCCGCTTTTTTCCCCAATCTCGCTATATGGGTCTTCCCCGCCCGATTGCTTACCCGCCTGCCCGGATTCGATTAGATCAATTAGTATCCGATTCTGTAGTTCCTTTATGAGGGTCCTTGTGTCCACGTCCTCAAGATTTGGCCTTCTTCTATTTGTTCCCATCGCCACGTCAGCTATAGTTGTCTCCTCCTGATTGGATTTTAGTGCCACGTCCTCTCCACGTCTACTGTCTTCCCCAGCCAAGTCGTTCTCCGCGGGAATTTCAGAGCGGTTTGCGTCGTTCGATTCCTCGCTGTTCCCTCCGCTGCTCGTCGAATTTTTGCTCGTTGCCCCTTCCTGATCACCGACTGCTTCGTCCGGTACCTCCTCCACGAATCTGCAACGCTCCGCTTGGTGCCCGAAGGAATTGCATTTTTTGCAGATCGGTGGCATTTTCAAATAGTTGACTCTGCAAGATTCCTCCGACTCCACCCCGTCGTCCCCTTGGATGTAAATTGGGACCTCCGTTGGGAAGCTCCCTGTTGCCTCCATAATTACCAGCAATTTCGCACCGTTGGGGTTTGGACCTTTAGCCGTGTGTGCATCTGTTTTTACCGGCGAACCCAACACACTTCCGATTGCGGAAAAAACCTCTTGGCACCACATGTGCGCAGGGAATTCCGGTAGCCCTACCCAGATCGGCAGCATTTTGACCTTCGCGTTTTCCATAGCCTTCCCTTCAGTCCACTTCCTCACTATCGTATACACCCCATCCATCCAAGTGTCGCCGGCGTCCTTCACTGTCATGTAGTCTTCCCCCCGCCTGAATTGGATTAGTAGGACTCCTGATTGCCTCACCTGCACCTCGAATTGGTCCCCACTGATTCCCCATACCTGTTTGATGAAGTTCCTCGCGAAACGTGGGTCTATCTTCTCGTCAACCAGTCGCCGGACCAGTAGCGTTCCGGCGAACCTCGTCTTTTCCAATTTCTTAATTAATTCCCCTCCCAGTAGTGCCCCCGGCCTCCCATTTCGTTCTGTAGGCTTCGTATAGGTCAGCCCAGTTGTAACTCCTTCTGGAAGCACCGGTGCTGGCTTCAACACAGATGCAAAGGATTTGTGCACCGATGGGTTCTTAAAGTTTGCGATCCTCTGTTTCATCTCTGCCTGACGCTGGTTCTCAATGGTCGTGATATCTTCTGGTGTCGCGGTGCCTTCCCTGACTCTAGCTCGTCTCTGGAGTTCAATGTTGTCTCCAGTAGGGCCAAGGCATCCATCGTCGACCAGCCTTGCCCTCTGCACAAATTGTCGTCTTGCGATTCTCTGTTTTTCCATCTCCGCGATGTCTTCGGCAGTGGCTCTCCCGGCTCTCACCCTTGCTCTTCTCTCAATCTCCGACTTGTCCTTCGTTCCCGACAGTGTTCCATCGCCTGCAAGCATTGAATTACGTCTTACCTCCGCGTGTGCACGGCGCTGTAGTTCCAGCAAAGTTACGTCCTCCGGTGAACCCATTCCTGTCCGAATCCGTTCCCTCCTGCACTCGTCGTCCTCCGTCGTAGCCTT
>LFYR01000951.1:11857-27322 GCA_001185155.1 Zostera marina | reverse complement strand
GCCCACTTATGCCTATTGATTTCCCGCTCCTTCTCCTCCGGCGTCAGAGCCTCGAATGGGTTCGTAGCTTGTCGTCGTCCTCGCGTTTTCAGCACAGAGCTCCTCCCGCCCCCGCGACTGCGACCACCTCTTCCTCCTCTGGCCGGCGTCCCAACCACCGGATTAAAATCCCCTCCAGACCTTCCCTTGTTCCTCCTGTTAACCTCCGTCCAGACTCCACCTTCATCGACCTCCATGGAGATGTTCTCCATGGAGAAGAAGTACGAGTATCTGCAGCAAGAAAGGACAGTGAATAGTAGCGTTTAATCCTAAAAAGCAAGAAAAATAATAGAAAATATTATAATTTAATAATAAAATAAGCTGATTTTGAATTTTTCTGGAATCTTCTCTCTCCCTCCGTGCTGCCGTACTCCTAGACCTGCGAATTGTGGCAGCCAAGCGTTCATAGCGACGTTGCTTTTTGATCCTTCAATGTCGGCTCTTCCTATCATTGTGAAGAAGAATTCACCAAGTGTTGGATTGTTCACCCACCAATAGGGAACGTGAGCAGGGTTTAGACCGTCGTGAGACAGGTTAGCTTTACCCTACTGATGATCGTGTTGCGATAGTAATTCAACCTAGTACGAGAGGAACCGTTGATTCACACAATTGGTTATCGCATTTGGTTGAAAAGCTAATTAGGGTTAGTTTTACCCTAATTAGCTTAACAACAGAGATTAGGTCGGCTAAGTCTCAATATCAGGGAATTTGTTTCATTTGGCTTGATCGTCGTATCAGACATATATTGGAATGTGAAGTTTGATCACTAACAAGATGATTTTGGGAATAAGTCTGTAAGTTATCACAAACCGTCCCAATTTTATGACCAAATAATTTAATTGAGTTCATCGCCATGAAATCAGAATTCAAAGGAGCAAACTATTGGAATATTAGTTAGTTATATTAATATTCTTTATTAACTTTAAATTATATTTTTTATCCTTGAGTGACAAACTCCACTCACTTTGTTAGGAGTTTGTTACTCAATCAAGTGTATAAATACACATCATAAGAGACAACACAATTCACTCTTTGTTTGTCCAAAATCATATCATCTTGTTTCATTTTCTCTCCAAGGATCACTCTCAATCATCATCCAACCTTGATTCATCCAACATGGTATCAGAGCTTAAATTCTGATGCGAATGTCCTGATGAGGCCTGTAACTTTTAACTTTGCTCAACTTTGCTAACAACTACTTCTTGGGTTTGATGATCTACATCACATGTATGGTATCAGAGTTTAACTTTGCTCACAAACACTTCTTGGGTTTGATGATCTACATCACATGTATGGTGATCCACAATGTTTTCTTCATCTTGAGGATCTTGATCAGCAAAAACCTCCTTAGCTTTTTTTTTCTCGAGCATGTTGACCTCCAATGACCATAACATTTGCAATAGAAGCACCTAGGAGGCGGATCTACATACTTCACTTCAATCGAATGTAACTCTTCGATGTCATCATCATCCTTTGCAAAGATTTTCACTATCGATGGATAATCGGCATCCTCTAAATTCGCCAAACTAAAACAGAGAACGTAAAATCTAATCACCTTCCTCCAAATTCGCTAGATTGCTCTCCTTGGGGTTCTTGAAAATCTCAAATATTTTCTTGGAGCTCCAAGAATTGAAACTTAGGAAAAAAGAGAGAAATGAATTGTGGCAGCCAATTTTTTTTTTTTGAGTAAATCCATACTTGGCAATATATAGATTTTAACCAAAAACGAGACCCAGGTGACAAGCCACCCGTCCTCAAGTCTCTAAACCTTGCTGTTACAAGCACACACCAACTCTAGAGACTGCCCAACATAATTTATTAAATATTTACAATTCGACTATACATAACAATACATTAAACCTTCCATCTCCCCAACCGAACTTCAGTACGTCCTGTCCGGCCATGCTTTCCCTCCCGCGCCTTGAAAACCTTTTTCTTATCACAATTAAATCATGCTGGTCTCCCTTTCCTTTCCATAATCTTGCAATTCCTTTACCTGCATACCACTCTGCATTCCCCATTATATATTCTGGCTCTCTTTCCTCACTCATATTCTGGTGACCCAACCCTCATTATGTCTGGCACTCTAAACTCACTCAGAACATGTAGTATCAATATCTACATTCAGGGGTTCGCCTGGTCCTTCTTTCCATCTACCTTGTCTCAAATTTTACCTCACCTCTCAATCTTTCGGTGGCCCATCCCCATTATATTTAGTGGCACTCTTTCCTCACTCTTTTGGTGACCCCGCCCCTTATCATATTTGGTGGCACTCCTTTCTTGATTGATCTGGTCGTAGTCATATGTACCTGTGATTTAATTGTTGGCACTCGACTCCCTCCCACACTTTCAGTGGCTACCCACCCAATGCAAAGTCTGGCACTCAATCCTTCCCTCTCAAAAAACCCCTTACCCCATTCCCACCCACAAACATAATTTATTAAGATTACCTTATTCATTTTGTGAGTGCCATTGACTCCATTGCTCGAAGAGGTTCTCCTCCCTTCTTGTGCCCCTCTTTTTGTACCTGCTCAGCTTTGCACCAATTATTGTGTCAGAAACAATTCTCCTTGCTATTTCACTAGCAATAGTATATTTATCCTCAAATTTCCTCTTGTTTCTCTCCATCCATAATGCCCAAGTTATAGCAGCAACTATTGACCATGTGAAGGCCCAGCATTTGGAACCTGCTGACCTTTTGTCTGCCCTTCTCATAACCTGTCCCAGTGTAATATCCCTTGCATCATTTATATCTGGGAAGACCTCTCTTAGCTTTTCCCATACCTTACCAGCAAACTCGCATCTGTAGAATAAGTGTGATTGTGTTTCAAACGGATGCCCACACAACCAACATTCTTTGTGTTCTATGCCAATCCTGTCCTCAATTTCTGCATTTGTAGTGATTCTTCTCCATTTTGTCCGCCATAGCAGCATGTCATGCTTCATTATCCCAGAGGCCCATATACCTTTTGCCTGCTCTGTCTCTGCACCTCTAGATCTGATAGAATTACATGCATTCCTGTAAAAGAAAGATCCACCTGCACCATTCCACAGATAACAATAATTCGCATTACATTTAAAAACATTAGTGTATTTACCTCCTGTTTCCAATAATTCCAACCAGCCAGCTGAGTCTGCACTAGGCCTTTTGTGTATTTCATTTAACACCCTGCCCTTAATGTACCTGTTTCTCATCCAACAAGACCAAATAGAATTATCACAGGTCCAAATGCGATTTAATCTCTTTATTGCCCTTGAAATGACCGATTCCCTAAAGCATCTCAAACCCAAACCTCCCTCCTCCTTTGGTAGGACCATGTCCTTCCAAGAAAAATCTCTCTTTCCATTCCAGATGAAATTATATGGAAGCCTTCTCAGGTCTTCCAGCGTGTCTATAGGCAGCCTAACTGAGAAGTTTCAAAAATTGAAAATTCCCATAACTCCCCAGTGGTACAGCTGGACCCTCCCCGCATGTGACAGAAGCTTACACTTCCATCCAGCTATCATCGCCTCAACTGATTTGACTAGCCCTGCACAGTCCTTTTTATATAACATCCTTGGTAACAAAGGCAAACCTAAGTACTTCACAGGGAATTCACCCTGCCGAAATTGGAGGGTGCTTAACAGTTCTTGCTTATTTTTGGTTGCCCCAGAGAAGAAGATTTCACTCTTCCCGTTACTGACCTCTAACCCTATAGAGTTCTTGAAATCCTTTAACATTCTCACAATCCCCTCAAAAGAACTCTTCTTTGCTTTACAGAATATCAGTAGGTCATCTGCATAAACCAAGTGCGAGACTCCTGCAGCACCATTTTTCTTAAATATAATAATTTCACCTCTATCTATTCTCTCGCCCATCAGGTTAGTGAAATTTTGCATTAGCAGAGTGAACAGGTATGGTGATAATGGATCACCCTGTCTTAGACCCCTCTTTGGCCAGACTTGTTTTGTTGGGCTTCCATTCACCAGAAAAGCTAGTGAAGTGGTGCTAACCAACATCATTATTAACCTTATCCATTCTGTGTTGAAACCAACTACATGTGTCAAAAGCCTTTGCCAAGTCAATCTTGATGGCTGCATTAGCCCCACCAGACCTCTTACCAAAGTCAGTTACCATTTCTGTTGCCAAAAGGAAGTTGTCCCCTATTAATCTTCCTGGGAGGAAGGCAGTTTGGTTTGGACTAATTACTTCCTTAATGGCCTCTACAAGCCTATTAGTTATCAATTTTGATAAAATGTTGTAGGTTGTGTTGACACATGAGATAGGCCTAAATTGGTTGAGACAAGACTCATTCTTGACCTTAGAAACTAAGGTCACAAATGTGTCATTAATCTGTCTCAACAGGTTGTCTCCTAAAAATATTGATTGGATAGCCCTTACCAAGTCATTTCATATTATGTCCCAGAATGCTTTGAAAAAAGCCCCATCGAAACCATCAGGCCCCGGGCTCTTATCTTGGTTTAAGTGGGATACAACATTCCTAACCTCATCATATGTAGGCACCCTCATCAGTTCAATATTTTGTTCATCAGTGATCTTTCTTTGAAAATTAAATTTCACCTCAGAATCTATTGGTGCCTCTCTAAACAGATTCTCGAAGTGCGTCATACACTTCTTTTCCATCTCTATTCTGGATACTAACGCTCTTCCCCCCCCATCAATAATTTTATATATCGAGTTCAGGGATTGTCTGTCCTTAGTCATGGCTGAGAAAAACTTAGTATTTATGTCCCCTAATGTAAGCCAATATGCTCTGCTTCTCTGCCTAACATCCTCCTCCTCAATTTTTAAAAATGTCTCAATTCTATCCTTGCAGAGAGCAATATCCCACTGGAGGTTGGCATTGTTCCTATCCGTTTGTATGCTTCTATTTAGCCTAACCAACTCTCCTTCCCTCATCTTGATTTCCTCATCATTCCTTAGCCAAGACTTTACCCACAGTTTTAAAATCCTTTTGATGTTAGACAGTTTCTTTGTGAACTTATACATCGACTTTCCCCGAACTCTTATGTTCCATGCCTCCTCTACCACTTCCCTAATTACTTCCCTCCTTAACCAGGAGTTCGTGAACCTAAAAGGTGTCTTCCTGGCCTGGGGGACCATTAGTTCTAGTCTGAGACCGAAGTGATCAGAGGTACCATTGGTATGATAGTCTATTTTGACTTCCGGCCACAGGTTATGGAAATCCATATTTCCAAAACCATGGTCCAGCTTGCTATCTATCCTATGTTCCCCTAATCTACCATTGCACCAAGTCGTACTGCCCCCTCTGTTATCAATCTCCTTTGCACCAATTGTAGACAGAAAATTGTTAAAGAGATCAATTGTGCTTTGTCTATATGAGGCGTGAATACCAACCCTCTCACTAGCGCTCCGGATACCATTGAAATTCCCCATAAGTAGCCATGGCCCATTAGTTTGGTTATATAGGGAGATCAACTCCGCCCAGAGTTCCTCTCTTATCCTATAGTCCTTATTCCCATAGACTATAGTGAAATTCAATGTCAAACTACCTTTATTCACCATTTTTGCATGGATGAATTGCTTGTTTTTAATGACTCTTGAGACCTCCCACAGATTCTTATCATAGCACATCCAAATTGAGTCTGTGGTGTACCTAGAGGTTTCAGGGTTATTAGTTATAATCTCCATTGAACTCCCAAAGATCCTACTTTTATTTTGAAAGTCAAGCCATCTGACGTTGGTCTCTATTAGCCCAAATAGATCCAACTTATGCTTTTTAACTTCCATTGTCCTTCCTTTTAATCCCCTAATATTCCATGTAGCAATAGACATTTAATATATAATTATTAATATATCCTACGTGAGTAGTATTAATAAGCCTCAGTGAGACATATCATCAAAGCGCTCTAGTTCCACTAGAGCCTCTGTTACAAGCACAGCCATTGCCTTCCTCCTCTTCACATCCCCTCTACACTGTCCATCCGGGGTTCTCTTACCTCTGTCCCCAGATTCTATGTAGTCGCATGGGCTCGTGGGGTATTTAACATTTTCTTCCTTCGGAGGTCCACGGAACTTCCCCTTACCCCTCTCCTTGTTGACCTCCCTATTCTTAGCCTTTCTTAGGAGGTCCTCTGCAAACTCCTTGTAAGACCTCTCTTGTCTCATCTGCATCCCAGGTTTAGTCTCATCCCAGGGGGTCCTAATCAATTGACTAGTAGGTCTGTTGTCGTCCTCAGTCATTGATCCCCCCTGTATAGGTTCTTCTACCTTTAGGACTTTTCCCATTACCAAGTCCTCTGTACATGCCCTCCATCTGTCAGGCCATTCCTTTTGGGAGACATGTTGGTGTACATCTTGGTTTGACAAATCCACCCTAAAATCCTTGTCCTTATCCCAGTTGTTTATATCACTCATCTCTTCATCATTATTAGACCCGTATGGCCATTCTACCTGGTACAATTCTCTACCCTCTGTCGGGTTCGAGATTCCATTCTCAACCGGGTCTTGAGTCTTTTCTCCAATCGGGTCGCACTCCCGGGTCACAGATTGCCCATTTGACTCCTCCATTTGGCTACTTATCGGGTTTGTCGGGTCAGAGGTCAGGTTTATTCCCGAGTTCATATCCGGGTCGCTATCCCGGGTCAAGTCAACCTCCATTGGTTGGTCTAGGACCTTGTCCTTAGTTTCTAGGGTTACCTCATGTGATTGTAGGGTAGTCTCCTCGACTATCCTATTGTCCCCGGTGTTGTTCTCGGGACTGACCTTAGACCTAGAGTTAGCTCGAGAACTATTCTCCGGGTCACTACTAATCCTTGATCCTGGCCCCGAGCTACTCCCAGATTTTGAACTAGCTCCCAAGCTCGACGAAGAGCCAGTGCTAGCTCCTGAGGAACTCGAGGGTCCATTATTGGCTCGCGAGCTCGATGAAGAGCCAGAACTGGCTCGCGAGCTCCCCGAAGAGCCATTATTGGTTCTCGAACTCACTCGCGAGCTCCCCGAGGGGCCAGAATTGGTTCCCGAACTAGCACCCGAGCTGGAATTAGCACCCGAATTAGTTCCAGCCCTGGATCCTGGGTTTATTTGCTCTGTCCTGCCCTGGCAATAGAACCACCCACCCTTCTTGGATTTTCTAGAGTATCTCTTGAAGGGTCTAGGTGGGTCCAGCTGGACCCCATACTTTCCTTACCAGCTCTCCGTGGCTCTTCATGTGCCCCGGATAATGGTGAGTTGTTCTCTATATTTACCCCTGGGGAGCTAATTGAATCTGCCCATTGGCCAGGTGATTCACCCTCACCCTCACGTAATTCTTCCTCCCTATGAGCACTCCCCCTGGGCTCACTCTTACCTTGCTCTCCTAGATTCTTGGGTTGCTCTCCCACCCTTGCGGGGTTCTTGGACTGCTCTCCAAGATCCTTAGACACGTGTCCTTGTCTTTTGTCCACTTTACCCACAAAGTTGGAGTCGTCTACCCTTGACCCCTCCACCTCACTATCCGGATCTATTAACGGATCCTTAATAGGGTTTCCTCCTGACCTGATTATGGATCCGACATTTTCACTCTAAGATCCGGTAATTTCCATGTAGGATCCGGATAGCACTTTGTCGAATCCTCCAATTATTATAATTGGATCTTTATCGGATCCTCCCTTTTTACTTGTTGGATCCTTATTTGGGTCCCCCAAATTTGAATGAGATGGTGGATCTACATCCATATTGGAGGTATGGGTTGCCTTGGTAACCCACTCCTTTGTGGTTACCCTAGGGTTAGTTGGATTGGTTAGGGCAACCTTATCTAGTTTATCGCCCACCATAGTTGCTTTCTTCACCCTTAAGTCATCCCCAACCCCTTTCCCACCAAAACTCTCCCCTACAAACCCTAGATTCGATAGATCACTAGGGTTATCCTTACCCACCATCCCAAAATTATCACTATTCATTGATCCATTTTCCTTGTTTCTCCCAACCCGTCCACTATTCATACCAAATTTTTCTTTGTTTGGTCTTTTTTCCTTGTTTTGTATTTTATTGTGGGCGGATGGATAAGATTCTTTGGTCTCCTGTTCACCCTTCTTCTCCAGCCCAATCTTTGAAGATTGGTTACCTTCTCCGACGACTCTTTGTAGGGAGATGCATTGGCTAGTCCAATGGCCAAAATTTTTACAACGAATACACTTTGGGGGTGGCCGAGCATAGTGAACATGCACAATTTCTTCCACCACCAGTGAATCGTCCTCTTGGATAAAGATTGGAAACTCACAAGGGAAGTCCCCCGATGCATCCATCTTCACCAACAATCTAGCTCCATCATCGTTTGGTGCTTTCGCGGTGTGTGCATCAACCCTAAGAGGGATACCGAGCACACTACCAATTGAAGAGAAGGAAGGCGTATCCCATAAATGCTTTGGAAATCTTGGAAAGCTTACCCAAATTGGTAGGCTTTCAATACTTTATTTCCCAATCCCCTTTCCTTCCTTCCAACTTCTTATTAAAGTGTATACTCCTCCCATCCAAATATCTCCACCCTTCTTAACCTTATCATAATCCTCTTGACGATTGAAAATGATGAAGAAAACCCCATGGTTTCTCATCTGAATTCTAAATTCATTGCCGCGGATACCCCAATTGACTTTAACAAATTGAATAGCATAGTTTGGATCAATTCTATCAATGGGCATCCTCCTTGCTACAATCGTTTCCTTATATTTTTTCTCTAGCTTTTCTAACTGGTTTCCTACCAACAGAGCACCTATCTTTCCATCATTCTCCACCGGCTTTATGTAAGCAAGGTCCAAAATTAATGGATCAACGTTCACCTCTGCCGGTTTCAAAAGCGAGGCAAAGCTTGGTTTATTTTTCCAAGCTTCCTCCCTGGCCATGTCCTTCCTTTCCCTCTCCTGCCCAATCTGAGATTCTAAGATGCTTATATCATTCTCGCTCCCTTCTCCTCTCCTCACTCTCTCACGTCTATCCCTTTCAATAGAGCTTCTTGGTGGGGGAGTAGTCTATCACCGGCCAGCAAGGTATTCCGGTGAGCTCTGTCCTCCTCCTCTGTCCTGGGATAGAACCTTCTCCTCTGGATAAAATTTGGTGTGAATTGATTGGCCAGAAAGTCCCAAGACAGCTCTTCCCTCCGGGTCTTAGGTATATATTTCTTCACTCCAACCGGACCATTAGTCCTAATATATCCTACCGACTTACTACCTGAATTTGTACTACTATAACTTTTAACATAATTATTTAAACCATCAACAGAACTATTAAAATTACTTAACCGAACTGACTTACCTTCGCCGACAGCTTTTTGACCTTGAAGGAGCAACTTCACCCATCCGCTGGAATCACCATCCTTAGCCTCCGATGAGGCCATCACCAAGGAAACACCAAGGTGATCAGCAAAATCCCAAGAAAAATCGTCAAATCAGCAAACCAAACAAGGTTGTTTTCCTCAAAACCACCTTCACAAGTTCCAAGACAAATCGCCCAAAAATCACCCACCAAATCGCCCTCTCTCACTACTCACATGGACTTGGGAAGTGGAAAGTGGCTTGTGGCAGCCGAATTGTGGCAGCCAATTTTTTTTTTGAGACAAAACCAACTGATAATATAGATTCCGAAACAAAAAAAGGAGTGTGATCACATGCGATCCACTCCACACCCTCCGCATTGTTCTAACCTCGGATCTTACGATCGTTTGGGCCTTCACAACCTTTGGGGAACTGACTCGATGTTTCCTAGAACGATCTATGTCCCATCGTTCTTACATAGTGGGCCTAGGGCAATGGGGAGTGTAAAAACCCTGGTGTGCCCAAGATATCTTTTCCTTTGACAAGGGAAAACTCTGCCATCACCTTTCGGTCCACTATACGTAAGTGATTCCACATATCGTTTCTACTGACAAAGACAACCCTTCCTCTAGGGGATGGGGCTCTCTATGGATATGACTTATCAGGTCATTCTATTTACCAAATCATACTTTCATAGCTTTCTGTGAGATGGTGTTCTATTTTTAGTTGAACCCCATCCCACCATAGGCCTTAGTTCACAAGTTACACTTAATACAATTTCCTACTGAAAATAAAATTACAGACTCAATAGCAAATATTAAGAATAAGTAAGTTTCACGTTTGCGCCGGCTGGGCGCCAATCCATGTGTCCATCAACCTCTGCTCCCTGCGGGTTCCTTTTGCCTTGTACCTGTCCGGCTTGAAGGTCTTTGTTATGTCCTAGATTATTCTCCTCCCTATCTCTTGTGGACTCGTGCGCCTGTCCTCATGTACTCTCCTGTTCCTCTCGGTCCAGATACCCCACACTATTGCTGCCGTGTACGACCACGTCAACCCCCAACATGGTGAGTTCTTCGTTCTTCGTTCTTGCGTTTGCTTGCGCCATGACCTGTTCTAAAGATAGACATGCATACGTAATCAAAATAGGTTTTGCATTTAAAATATATATCCACAGATCCTTGGAGAACTTGCACTTAAAGAAGACATGGTCCTGAGATTCCCATGGCCCCCCACATAAGATGCAATCTGTGTTCTCCCCTCCCATCCTACCCGCCCAATCAGCCCTCATAGATATTTTGGACCACCTGACCCTCCATAATGTTATGCTGAATTTCCTTATACTGGTCGTCCATACCCCCTCCCAGTAGTGGTCTATTGGCTTTGTGTTCCTAATGGAGTCCCAGACATTTTTAAATATGAGAGACGCTCCTTTTCCCACCCAGGTGCAACTGTAATCCGCCTCACACTTTAGTGTCTTCTCTATTACATCCTTCTTGTCAATTATTTCAGCCCATAAGGATGAGCCCAAGTTTGGATGCTTCTCTATGTCCCTAAGGGAACGCCCACCCACATATCTCCCCCTCATCCATAATGCCCAAATCGAGTCCTCGGCCGACCATATCATACCCAACCTTGTCATCCTTGCTGCTTCAGCGGACTCTCTGAAGCATCTCAGACCTAATCCACCCTCCTTTTTAGGTAGTGTCATCTGTTCCCACTGGAAATCTTGTTCCCCCCCCCACATATACCTGTATGATATCGACTTCAATTCATCTAGGGTATCCGCTGGAAGTCTGCTGGACATGTTCCAGAAGTTGAATATGCCCATTATGCCCCAATGATAGAGCTGCACCTTGCCCGCTTGTGATAACAGCCTTGTTTTCCACCCCTCTACCATCTTGTTGACTCTCTCAACTAGGGGGGCACAGTCCTTTGGGTAAAGGATCCTAGGTGATAGAGGCAGTCCTAGATACGTCGTTGGGAAGGTCCCTTCCTTGAACCTTAAGTGAGTCAGTAAATGGTCATTGTTCTTTGTGGAATTTGAAAAGAACACCTCACTCTTCGGGTCATTTACACTCAGACCTGTCCTAGATTCGAAGACTTTAAACACTCCGTCGATTGATTTGAAGGAATCCTCCATGGTTTTGCAGAAGATCAAAAGATCATCCGCATAGATCAAGTGTGATATCCCCATCACATTATGCTTCTTGAAGGTGCTTATTTGCCTCCTCTCCACTTTCTCATTAATGAGAATGGTCAGGTTTTGCATTAAGAGAGCGAATATGTACGGGGAGAGGGGGTCTCCTTGTCTAATTCCTCTCTTTGGTACGTATTTGTGGTGTCGACGGCTCATTCACCAGGAAAGATAACGATGATGTGGTTATACACATCATTATGATCCTGATGATCATTTCACTGAAATCCATGTCCCTAAGAGTGTTCTCTATCGCCTGCCAGCTGCACGTATCAAATGCCTTTGCAAGGTCCACTTTTATGGCTGCGTTTGCTCCCCCACTTGCCCTACCAAACCCCGTAACCATTTCCGTTGCTAGCAGATAATTATCCCCTATCAGCCTACCTGGGAGGAAGGCAGTTTGATTGTTGTCAATCAAGGTATCTGCAACTGGGACCACCCTGTTCGTTAAGACCTTTGAGAGGATCTTATACGTTGTGTTTATGCAAGATATGGGCCTAAACTGATCCAATCTTGTAGGGCTCTTGGTTTTCGGGACCAATGTGACGAAAGTAGCGTTTACCCGTCTCAGGAGGGGTTCTCCTAGGAAGATAGATTGTATGGCCTTGACTAGGTCCTTGTCTATAATGCTCCAAAAGGCCTTAAAGAAGGCTCCGTTGAAACCGTCTGGACCAGGACTTTTGTCTGGGTTTAGCGCCATGACTTCTTTCTTAATCTCGTCATACGTTGGGATCCTCTCTAATTCCGCATTTTGTTCGGGCGTAACCTTTTTAACGAAGTTTCTGGTTTCGGTACTTAAGGCTTCCTCCCCTCAGCAAATAGTATCTGGAAGTGGTCCAACGTTTTTGTCGCCTCCATTTCACTCCTAGATACCACCACCCTGCCATTCGGCCCTAGCATTTTGTACAGGGAGTTTAGGGTTTGTTTTTGCCTTGTCATGGCCGCAAAGAATTTCATGTTCTTATCCCCCAGTCGCAACCAATTTTCCCTACTCCTTTGCCTCGCATCTTCCTCCTGCACCTGGAGAAGGGCTTCTAGATCCTTAAGGCAACCATCCAGTTTCACCTGGATCTCCTCATCAAGTGGACTCGCCTCCAACAAGTCCTAGTTCTTCTGGATTTCTGCCTCTGCTTGGGCGATTCTCTTCCCTGCTTGGTCCTATGATGCCTTCCATCTCTTGAGTATCCTCTTCACATTATTCAGCCTCCTAGTGAAGATGTACATCGGGGTTCCCCAAACCTCGATTTGCCAAGCATCCCTGACTACCCCCTCCAACTCTTCCTTCCTAAGCCATGAGTTTGTGAATCTGAAAGGCCTCTTCCCCTCTTCAACTACCCTTAGGTCAATAGTCAAACTACGGTGGTCAGACGTGCCACCCGAGTGACTGTCCAGGTTCACTGTGGGCCAAAGGTTGAAGAACTCAAAGTTCCTAAATTCTTTGTCATTTTTACTGTTGATCCTGAATTCGCCCACCCTTTTGTTTGTCCAGGTCGTAGGGTTTCCTTGGATAGGAATCTCTCTCAGACCTGCTCCATCTATCGCTTGATTGTATCTGCCTATGCATGCCAAGGAGGCTGTAGCATGCTCTCCTATCCTGTCTTCCCTATTCCTAACCTCGTTGAAGTCCCCCAGCATGATCCATGACCCCCTAATGTTGTGGCTGAGTCTAACTAGCTCCTTCCATGTTTCTTCCCTCTCGTTGCTCTCTGATGCCCCATGCACAAAAGTTACATGAACTATAAAACCCCCTTTGTTCTTTGCTACGCAGTGTATATAGTGTTCGTCCAGAATGGAGCTCTCGATCTCCCAGTTCCTCACATCCCATACTAATTAACCAGATAGAGTTCGGCTTTTGGTTTGTGTCATCGGTCCTGTTCGATATCACTGAGAAATTCTGACCGAATATCTTGCTACAGTGCGTGAAGTTACGTTTCATAATCTTGATCTCGTATAACCCAAAGATGTCCAACTTATACTTCTTAACAAACCTTTTTACCTCATCCTTCCTTATGTTGCTGTTTAGTCCGTAGACATTTCAGCTTTCAAACGACATTCTTGGTTAATCTTGGTTAAACTTTGGGTGGTTTAACCACCTTCCCACTTTGTCGTCTGTTACTGGTATCCCTTGGCCGTCCATCCAGGTGTGGTTGTCACTATTTCGACTTTTGGTTAAAATCCGAGGATTTTGACTTTTGGTCAAATATGAGGTGTTCGTCAAGATCGGGGTTTGACTATTTTGTTTTTTCGTGAGACTCGGGTTATTGCGGCAATTTTGACTTTTGGTCAAACTTTGGGGTTGACTAATTTGACCCCTGGTCAAAATCACGGCTTGGTGGTTGGTCAAAATCGGTATTTGGGTATTTTGACTGGTCCTGATCTGGGATTTGCTATTTTGACCGGTCAAATTAATGGTTGTTGGTTATTTTGACTAATAGTCAAAATCAGTGCTTTGCTATTTTGACTATTGGTAATAGTCAAAATTGGGTATAATTGGTTAGCTACCCTTGGACTAGGCCCCTCTCTATTTTTGTGTTGGGTTTGGTCTTGGTCAACTCTAATTTCTAACGGCTCCCCCCACTTGCTTGTCTATGTATATCATTAGTATTTTATTAAATTTTTCATACATGATTTCCCCCCTCACGTGCATGCATAGTAAATTTTTAATTTTGTGGATTTTGGCCCTTTCGAGATTAGGCCAGTTTCTACTATTTTTCCTTGCTTGCCCCTCCCTACGTGCGTGCATGTAAGGACTACTGGTGGTCTATGTGCTTAGATTGCACATTTTATGTATGCACGTGGGCCAACTCCCATTCTTTTTCCTTGCTTGATATTTCCTACCCTTGTGCAAGAATATATACTTTGTTTGACCTCCCACCCCCACGTGCATGTATTTTGTTTTATTCCTAGCCCTCTTTTTCGCCCATGTGCAAACATTTTTAATTCCAAATAGTATTTTTATTTTTGTTTTTATCCCCAACTTATTTTTACCCAGGTGCATGCCTCTCCTTCCCCTCCTTTTAACCCATGTGCAGATATTTTTAATTGTGTTTAACATTTTTATTTTTGTCTTTATTCTCATCTCATTTTTACCCACATGCATCTCTCTCATAACCCACCATGTATAACTTGCAATTTTTCCATATTTTCCCCCCATTTCATAATTCATTGGTTAAATTACCTTTACTATCCTCTATTTGTTTTCTAATCTAACTATTATTTGACTTAAAAAATGCCTAATGGCTTTTTCCCTAACTGCGGTTATTAGTAATTAAATTTAACTCACCTCCCCCGCTCACCCCACCCCTGGTGGTTAAGTCAGGTGACTTTTATACAGATATTTGTGTTGGATCGTGATCCGAGGCTATAAGGGGGGTAATAGCCTCTTTTCGATTTATACAGGTTGATTGCGGAATTACCTGTAAATGCTTAATAAACAAATGGTTGAACAGTAATGATATAAGGATATTATGATTTTGATTGATATAATAATGTAAGTATTACTCTTCGAAGCTTACTACAGTATATGAATACTGAGTCAACTTGCTTGATAGTGTTTTACACACAACTATAGTATATGAATACTAAATTATATTGGAAACACAAATTGTATTGTAGAGTAAATGACCAGATAACTGGATATATTGATACGCAAGTAAATGACCAGATAACTGAATATATTGATAAACAAGTAAGTGACCAGATAACTGGATAAGTTGATAAGCAAGTAAGTGACCAGATAACTGGATAAATATGATAAGTAATACTTGAACAAATATAAGGATTTAAAGCAATGAATATAACCTCAGATAGTTGACCAGATAACTGGATGAGGGATCTGCGTAAAGTAGTCAACCTCTGTGTTTGACCAGATAACTGGAAGAGGGATCTTTTTAATTAAGTGTTGTTTTTTAAATAAGAGATAAAACTATAATTAACAGAGAACAACACAAGAGATTTATACTGGTTCACCCAAACAAGGGCTA
>LFYR01000947.1:238197-260057 GCA_001185155.1 Zostera marina | reverse complement strand
CAACTTATAATTAAACTAGTTGCTAATTGATAGTGCAAGGTCCAACACACAGACCATAGTACTAAAAGACGTATCCCAAAGTATCTAATACACAGAGGAGGGGGGAGTACTGGTGATACAGTATCCCGAATCCGGTCACAACCTACCAGCAACTAGAAGTCCGGATAGCCTAAGATGAGTTAAGGTACCTATTCTAGGGTTAGGGAGGTCCCAAGTCGAATCCTAGGAAGATCGACTTTTCTGAGGATCGACTTCCTTGGGATCGACTTCTGAATAAAGTCGATCACCAGGAAAGTCGATCCCCAGAAAGTCGATCTTGGGCCCCGATCTGATCAGTTAGGCAGTTAGTCGGTTACTGCCCAAATGATCAGATTACCCCCATAAGAACCCCTATAAATAGGAGGCATCCCCCACTCATTAAAGGCAGGTCATTTGGAGTGGAAGAAGTCCTAGCGAAGCAGAGCTCTGCGCACTTGAGTTCCGGTCCGGTTTCCCGCGGAGTTCCCCGCTTGGCGCTTGCTTGCGCGTCTTGGAGTACTGGTCGGGTTTCACCCCCATCACTAATTAATCAGTTCCAATTAAACTGATATAAATTAATTCAGTTCTGTAAATTCAGAATTGAATTGAATTAAACTGCAAAGGACTTAAATTGAATTAAGAATACAGTAAGGTTTTAACTAATTGGTTATTGAGTTTTTACTATGCAGGTAATTTGACAAAGGAATTAAATTCGTAAAGTCAAGGGTTAAATCTGCAATAGTTTCAATAAACGAAGTGGGCCAGGCCAATTCAAATTAAATCAAGTATTGGGCTGAGCCCATTCATCTATTAGTTAGTTAGTTAAAAGATTTGTTTCTGTATTACCTATATATTAACAATCTGTAATTAAGTTTAATTAATTCAATACAAGTGAGTTTTCCATTGCTAATCGGGTTTTACTAAACTACCAATTCACGTTGGTTTTCCAACGTCTTCTTCAAATCACGACTTTCCTCTCTTTCCGATGGCCATTCTAGCAATAACTTCTGCTAACCCAACTGCAGTCGTCTCTCCTACACGAGCCCCTCATCGTTCTAATACAATAGAGGGTGATCCATCTAAACACATCTTTGACTCAGTCGGAGTAATAAAGGTCTGCTGTAAAATATCTGAAGATTTGATAGACTTAATTGATTTGGTTTCATAAAATGACTTACTGCGATCGATAATCTCTATATCGGTCCGATTTGCATTTTGTTGTTCAGACAAATCCAGAATATTGAGAAGGTCAAAACTAGGTCGAATAATAGACTTAATCAGACTGGCATAGTTCAGATTAAGATCAATGTGACTAACTGAATTAGCTAAATGTTCATTAAATATTGATGGATTAAGATTATTCAATGAAATGTCCAGAGGAATATTTTGAGACATTGGATCAGAAATTGATGAAAAAAATGTTGGCTTGTTTTCAGAAATTGATTTCATTTCTGACTTACTTCGATTAATAATGTTTATATCAGTATATGAGATTGGTTGGTGACACAAATCCAGATCATTCAAAGGGTCACTATAATAGAGGCCTGTTGGAGGAGGTGCTTATTCTGAGAGATATCCAGCAGCAAGTGGAGCAGAGCGTGGATGTAGATGCTGAGAAGGAGAACGACGATGACCGGATTGTAGCTGTCGGCCGGCCAGTGAGAAGAAAGACCCTGTCCACGCGATTAAAGGGTTTTATTTTAAAGTAGTTATAGTTTGAATTAGTAATCGTTAATTCTGTATGTTAAGATACGCTGCAGGATCTATTTCGTTATTGAGATCTGTAAATGTGTAACCCTATAAAGGAAAAACTCCTTAAGTCATTGGCAATCAATATTTTACAAAAATTCTTAAAACAGATCTGGGTTGAAGCAACCCTAATCTAGGTACTGTTTCATCCATTCCAGCCGCCAACTTCATTTCTCAATCCTTTCATCCAAGAACACTCCATTATTGGTGCTTTCAAACCCTCTTGCCTACTGGGTTCAACTCACAGTCTGGGGATCATCTGAAGATCTTCAGAAGAGGGAGATTACATCCTGAAGAAAAAGAAAAAAAAGTAATTCTAAAGCATGTTCTCTGCTTAAGAGATCCCAATCAGCCAATCAGGAATGTATAAATCTCATTACATTCAGTAAAAGTTCTGTTATTAAATACAATAGCCTAAATTTTCAGATCACTGAACACTATTGAGGAGGAACTGAAGAAGGTTTTGTAAACCTATAAATCTACAAAAAAACTCTTCAAAAGCTTGTTCTTTTCTTAAGAGATCCGGATCAGGGACGTAATTTAATTGTCCCTATATTTACCTTGTTCTTCTATTCAGTGATATATACAAAAAAAAATTATTTCAGCAAAAAAAAAATTTATGGCTGAATCCATGGATGTCCAACTCAAGAAACTATAAATAAAACAGGACACTGAAGCTGAGAGACTAAGAAACATGGAGCAGACATATTATCAAATATGAGTGAG
This sequence comes from Zostera marina, assembly GCA_001185155.1. Classification (NCBI taxonomy): domain Eukaryota; kingdom Viridiplantae; phylum Streptophyta; class Magnoliopsida; order Alismatales; family Zosteraceae; genus Zostera; species Zostera marina. Next base: position 257,564 of record LFYR01000947.1, on the reverse strand, counting down.
ACACTATTGCTCATAAGTAATCTAGAAGCTCAGGGACAGCAAAAACAGGAATTAAAATACAAATCAATCAGGACAGAGATGCCTAAGTTTGATGGTGATCGAGAATGTCCAAGGCTGGATTTATAAAGCTAAAAAATATCTGAGGTACCATAATATACCCGATGAGGAGAGGATTACAGTAGCTACATTTAACATGGAAGGAGAAGCTTTAGAGTGGCTTGCTTCTATGGGCAGATAATAATAATGCACTTAAATCATGGTTAGATTTTCTTGATGATCTGGTGAAGAGGTTTGGGACTTCAGCATATGAAATACCTGCTGGCAGATTGAGTAAGTTGATACAGACTGGCTCTGTGAAGGAATACCAACACCAATTTGAAGCCTTGTCTAACAAAGTAACTGATGTCAACCCAAGGGTTATGAAAGAAATGTTCATGTCTGGACTAAAGAATGAAATTCAGAAGAATTTTATTAAAGCTAGACCTGAAAATTTAGTGGAGGCATTTGCTCTGTCCCAATTGTATGAAAGAAATGACATGACCACTGATATTGTGAGGTACTGCCTATCTTCAAGATCTATAGTGGGATAGGTTAATTCTAAACCATCTAGCTCATTACAGCCTTACATACCACCACTAAGAAAAATGTTAGTACGACCACCAACTGATCCCCAAAAAGGACCTATGCTGAGACAGAAACTCACCCCTGCTGAGATAAGAATAAAAAGATCAAAAAATGAGTGTTTTAATTGCACTAAAAAATGGGAAAGAGGTCATAAGTGCAAAGGAAGATTATTCCTTCTATCAGCTAATGGAGAGTGTTTTGTTGAGTATACAGAGCCTAATGAAGATGAAGAACAATTTTTGGATGCTGTGGAGGAGATCAGGGCTGAGCACAGTTACATAAGCTATCACTCACTACAAGGCCAACTAAGCCCAAGAACTCTGAAATTATCAGCAAGTATTAATAACTTGAGAGTGTCTATTTTGCTGGATTCAGGATCCACACACAATTTCCTTCAGGAAGAGGTGGCTAGGCATTTGAGACTACCAATAACTCCTATTCCTTCATTCTTAGTTTCAACAAGAAGTGGTGTCTCTTTGAGGTGTGATAAAATGTGTAAGCAAGTTATGATGACTGTCCAAGGTGTCACAATGATAATTGATATGTTTGTTCTAAATATGGAAGGAGCTAATCTTGTTTTGGGAATTCAATGGTTTAAAACTATTGGTTCAGTTTTATCCAACTATATTGATATGAACATTGAGTTCAACGGGAAAGGAGAAAGAACTAAATGGGTAGGGGAACCAATTCTATCAGATGACCAGCTATCAAAGAATGAGATGAATTCCCTAGCAGCCACTACTGTGGGAGCATTTTTCTGCAGGTTTGAGTATATTGGGGAAACCAGCTCTGATAAACAGAATGACAAGTCTGAAATTGAAAACGAGGAGGAAATACTGTCCTCTATTAAATCTGAATTTTCTGATGTGTTTGAGGAACCTATTGGATTACCACCTCCTAGATCCCAAGACCATAAAATTACACTAGAAAAATTGGCAGACCCTGTTAGTTTAAGGCCATACAGGTAGGCCCAATTTTAAAAAGATGAAATTGAGAGAATTGTTCAAAAAATGTGAAGACAGAAAATAGTTAGAGAAAGAAGCAGTCCCTACTCCTCCAGTCTTATTAGATAAAAAGAGAGATAGAAGTTGGAGGTTATGTGTTGATTATAGGGCCTTGAATAAAATCACAATCAAGGACAAATTTCCTCTACCAACAGTAGATGAAATTCTGGCAGAACTAAAGGGAGCTAAAGTATTTTCAAAACTGGATTTAAGGTCTCTCTATCATCAGATCTTAATAAATCCTAATGATGTGGAAAAAACAGCTTTTAGGACTCATCAGGGGCATTATGAATTTCTAGTGATGCATTTTGGCCTCACCAATGTACCAGCCACCTTCCAAGCCACTATGAACAGAATATTCTCACCATATCTAAGAAAATTTGTTCTTGTTTTTTTTATGATATTTTGATTTCCAGTTCTTCTATGGAGGATCACATTGGAAATCTGTTTGGGGACACTCAAAGATCATCAGCTCTATGCCAATTAAGCAATCCAAATGCTTGTTTTTTCAAACTGAGTTACAATTCCTCGGGCATATCATATCAGGAGAAGGAATCAACCCTGATCCAGAAAAGGTATCATCAATTGTGAACTAGCTTACACCAAGGGATATCAAGGCACTAAGGGGATTCCTAGGCCTATCAAGTTATTATAGGAAGTTTGTTAAAAGTTATTCTCATCTAGCAGCATCAATGACTGACTTCTTAAAAAAAGACCAGTTCATATGGAATGATTTAGCAGAGAAGAGCTTCATTGAAGTAAAGAAAGCTATCACTTCAGCTCCAATCTTGTAATATTCTGGAAAAATTAGGGGTCTTAATAGTAAAAGAAAACCCTAATTACAGGAGCAGAATTGGGAAATTGTAGCGAAAATAGGACAAAACTAGAGCAACTCAGCCTAACCGATTGGGTTAAGGTCAATTAGGCTAGGCCTAATTAAATTTAATAAGTAATTAGGTTGGTCAAGTATGGGCGAGGCCTAAGTGGGGCTGAACTTAAGTAAATAAAATCAAGTTGACCTATTCGAATTGGGCTGAATCTAAATGGTTTAACTAAATAAGAAAATAAATATGATTTCCATGTTAGGGTAAATTAGACAATTAGATTAAGAAAATGTTTTTTTTTAAATATAAGGGCAATAAGGTCAAAAGAATATTCTTAATTGATTTCAATTTAAGGTTAAATTAGTCAATTAAATTGAAGAAAGAAAACATTTTTTAAAATAGGGGCAAATGGGTCAAAAGAATCAATTAAAGAGAATATTCTTAATTGATTGAGGAAAAGATAAAGGAAAGATTTAGACGAAATTGAGGAGAGAGTTAAATCTTTAAATAGGAGGTATTAAAAATAGAAAAGGGAAGGACTCGGCTAGGGCTTGCAAGTGTTAGAAGAAAAAACTAAGAGAAGATCAAGGTACGTGGATATATTCAATCCTTCTACTAGAATAATTTTAGTATGAAGTATTGTTACTAAAAATGAAATGAAATTATGTAAGGATATTAATGATTTTTGGTTTACAGATTGTATCTCCATTGGAGGATTTGAGGCATGTTTTCGTAAAACAAAGTTGTTGTTCGATTGTTTTTTTTTTGGTTCAAGGGAAGTTAAGGTTTTCTTCTGTTCTTTCTTCGGGTTGTTTTCTGTTTTCTATTTCTATTTCTGTTTTTTTTTCATTTTTCATTTTTCTATTTTCCTGTTTTCTGTTTTTATGTTTTTTTTTTTATTTTCTGAATTTTTGTCTTCTGATTTTCTGCCTGATATTTCAGTATTATTGCTAGAAAATCTCTGGAGTTGTTGGTTTCTGATTTTTGTTCTTTAAATTAATTTACTGGACAGCGAAAAAAAATCCTTATGAACACGGGACTATACTCGTAGACTGGGCTCCACAAGGTCTCCAAGTTCAGGATTTGCGCTTCCCTAGGGCTAGAAGCTCATGCTTAAGCCTTAGACACCCAAATGAGACACCCACATGGTTGATTTTAGCCAATAAAATCAAGAGACGGGTCTGAATAATTGGATTGGTTGTTTGAGTTTAAGCCTCAACTCTATAGACCTACCGCCTATTCCAGGGTGGTGGTCGAGTAAATTTAAAGGTTTGCGTTTTTTTTTCAAAGTTTGAGTTAACGAACGATAGGTAAATTAAACTAAAACCTAGTCGATTTAAAAGCTTGATTTTTACTAATGCAAACCATTTCATTACTCGAGGATTTAAATGACATTTCGTGTTTTATTTCAACTTTGAGTTTTCTTTGGATCTAATAACGAAAACTGTAAAAGGGAAATCAATGAAACCTAAGGAACCCTAACCCTAAATTCGAATGGATTTAGGAATGGACAACGAAAGGGGCAGGTCGAGCCAGTTCTTGGAATGGTACTCGACCTGAACTATTCCCATCCACCATCGGGTTAAATCCTGAAGGAACCCAAACCTTGAAGTTAGGGATTTAGAGGTGAACGACGAAAGGAGAAGATCGAGCAAGTCCCCACGGTGACACTCAATCTAACCTCCTCTCTATTCATCGAAGATCCACCAAGGTTACGGACCAAGATGTGGATTGAGTGGACCACTCAATCTCTGCTCACTCATGCCCAATCATACGAAATTACGGATCCTTAGGGATTTGACGACACATGAAATGAACGGAACTTAACGGGCCTGATTAGGCTGCATGACCCGACGGGGTTTGACGGCATGGCGAGGGTTTACTCGATGACCCATGTAAAGGAAAAAGGGGGGTTCATAAGAACCTCTATTAGTAACCAAGGAGGGCTGATATGCCCTAAAAGAAATTCATGAACTATAAGATTGATTATATATTTACGTACTAAGTTTTTCAAACTTACCCATGTAAATGACATTTTATTGCAGAACAAGGGACGGCTTGGAATGGACTGGCCTAAGGGTTTCACACATGAATGGGATCCTAGGATATTAGTTAAAAAAAGAGTCTATTTGGTTTCCGCTAGTACTTTGATTTTGTTGTGTACGCCCATTCGGGCATATGGATCTTGATTGTATGTTTAATTAAATTTGGGAATAACCCTATTTAAATTAAGAAAAATTCAGATTATTACAAGTCTTACACCACCCTGATTTCTCTAAACCTATTTCTATTGAGACAAATGCTTGTTTTAATGGAGTGGATGGCAGTTCTTAGTCAGGAGGACCATCCCATTGCTTTTTTTAGTTCAAAAATTACTGGGAGGATGCTTTTAGCTTCAACATATGCAAAAGAAATACTAGCTATAACACAAGCTATTTCTAAATGGAGGCACTACCTATTAGACCATCATTTTGCGATTCATACAGACCACCAGAGCATAAAAAATATGATAAGCCAGATCATACAAACTCCAGATCAATAGAAATTTCTATGCCAACTGTTGAGATTTGACTATTCAATTAAATACAAGTCCGGGAAAGAAAACAAGGTAGTTGATGCTCTCTCAAGGCAATTTGAAAATGAGGAACTAGAAAAAGAGGTTCAAGGGGGATCAATTCTGAGTTTGTGTGCTGTGATAAGTAAGTTAATTGAAAAGATAAAGGAGGAACAACTTCAAGGGCAGATTTGTTAGCAATGAAGGAGGCAATTCTTAAAGGGACAGAAAAAATAGTTATATGACTATCAGGAATGGTTTACTACTCATGGGAGACAGATACATAGTGTCACACACTTCAGACCTCATTAAAGAAATTTTGATAGAATATCATGACAGTATAATTGGGGGGTCATTCAGAGTTGGAAAGGACTATAAAGAGAATAAAATTAGTGTTCTGGTGGAAAAGGATGTCCAAAGAAATCAGAAAATATGTTGATAAGTGTGTTGTCTGCCAAACATTAATGAAGACACCAACTATGAAGCCCCAAGGTCTTTTAAGAACTCTGCCTACTCCTGATTCAGTTTTGAAGGATCTTTCAACTGATTTCATAACCAGCCTGCCATTAGTGAAGGGAAAATCAGTAATTATAGTGGTAGTTGACAGATTATCAAAATTCTGCCATTTGGGGGCTCTACCAGCCAAATTCAATTCTAAGTTGGTGGCAAACTATTTTGTTCAAGAGATTATCAGACTTCATTGAATTCCAGTATCTATAGTGTCTGACAGAGATAAAGTATTTACTAGCAAATTCTGGAAGGAAATTAATATATTGAGTGGAACCACACTAAAACTGTCTTCAGTCTATCATCCAGAGATAGATGGCCAAACTGAGGTGGTGAACAGAGACATAGAAATGTTCTTGAGGAGTTGAGGTACTTAGTTCATGACCAACCCAAGAAATGGCTATAATTATTTCCTTGGGCAGAGTTGTGGCACAATTCCACTTTTAATGTGTTAATAAGAATGACACCATGTTTCTTTATGGAAGGGAAGCTAACTCTTTTATTGAACAGATGGAAGGGAGCTCATCTAATCTAGAGGCTGAAGAAGAATTGCTAATTAAGGAGACGGGAAATAATTGAAGCTGTGAAGGTTAATCTAGACATAGCAAAGGAGAGAATGAAGAGCCAAGCTGACCTTCATAGTAGAGACATTGAATTCTCCGTGGGAGATTGGGTTTTCATCAAATTAAAACCCTACAGACAAATATCTATAGCATAGAGGCTCAACCACAAACTTTCTGCAAGATTCTATGGACCATACAAGATTTCAAAAAAAAAAGTGAAGTGGCTTACAAGGTTAATTTACCACCTAATTGTTTGATTCATGATGTTTTTCGTATTAGTTTGCTCAAGAAATACAAAGGGAAGTTACCTCCGGACAAAATTGGGGATTTGCCCAAAATCTCTGTGGGAAATTAGCCAATCATATACCCTGAGGCAGTACTCGATAGAAGATCCCTGTTGGGGAAAGGGAGGATGACTGAACAGGTTCTAATCCGTTGGGCAGGATGCGATCAGACGGAAACGTCTTGGGAAGAGGTGGAGCATCTGAGGAGGGCGTTCCCATCCGTCAACCTTGAGGACAAGGTCCATCCAATGGGGAAAGGAGATGATAGAGGCATGTTGGAGGAGGAGAAGATTCTGAGAGATATCCAGCAGCAAGTGGAGCATAGCACGGATGTAGATGCTGAGAAGGAGAACGACGATGACCGGATTGCAGCTTCCGGCCGGTCAGTGATAAAAAAAATTAAATCTTACATTGAAGAAGAATACACATCCGTAAATGTACTTACCAACTCTGTCACCGTTTTTCTCACGACGACGAATAGAATAGCAAGCGGACTCTATATTATTAAAAATTTGATCAAATATATATTGCGACCAATTAAGACTAGGAATATCCTCCAATCTCTCTAGATAATAAAATAACTTGATTGAAATCATAGTTTTGGAGGTAGGAGTCAAAAAACAAGAACATAAAAGGCAGAAGAACCATAGACGACAAATGTCATTGATATTCTCTTCTTCAAAATTCATATCAGAACAGCAGATTTAAATACATCCTTCACCATAGCACTGTAAGTGGTAATTTAGAATAATTAAGTTAAATTTTCTGATTAAATAAAAATAAAGTAAAAAATTTAAAATAGATCGATCACCTAGTAACTTGTTTGACGTTGAAGTACTTTCGCCATAATGGAGTAGAATATTCAATATCATCTGTTCTACCAACTTGGATTATAGCACTAGAAAAAGGAAGATAAAATATATAACCAATGTCTTTCGGTGTAACCCTAAGTATTTTATCCTTAAGATGAAATTGGTAATTACCAATATATCTACTGACCAAATCGTCCATATGGTACGAATTCACATTCAAATGAACAGATTGGAGAAATTGATCAAATCCTAAAGTCTTAATTTTGATGAAAAATGATGGAGGAAAGATATCACGAATATCATTCAATGTGGAAATATATTCATTAAAACAACAACGAGATTGAACTAACCAATGAGCTGCAATAACATAAAATTACATTCTATTGTAAGAAAAAAATTTGATACAATTATATTTATACACAAAAATCGTTCAAATACTTACAATTCATAGCACCTCGAACGTAACTAATAGGAAACAACCATTGAGGAATTTGTTTGAGATAACAACAACGCTCTTCAAATGATACTGAAATTTTTCTTTTCAATTTAGGTCCTAATAAAAATATGAACCATTGTTTTTGTTCTGGTAGGGCGATATAATAATAAAATATTAAAAAAATCTATGAAAATCTAAAAATATTAGAAATAGAAATTAATAAATATTTAAAAGGCTAATTTTTTTTGAAGTAGATGGAAGATTGATAATCGAAAGAGATTCTTTGTCAGCAATAGAATCTGTCATTACAAAAAACGAAGAAAGGTATAAAAATTAATTAAGACTAAAATGTCAATAAGTATCACCTAATTTATATTACCAAAAAAAATTAATAAATTTAAGGGTGTTTATATACGTATTAAGATGAAGAAAATAATTACCCTATATATTCCAACCACTAACAGAAATAAATACTTAGTAATAGAGGTTAAATATGATTAGAATAAGAGGTTGATAAATTATATTGAAATGTTGATCAATAAATTAAATAGGTAATGAAAATAAAAAACGAGTAAATAGAAAATAACAGAAATATATCATCTTCACAGTAATAAAATTTGACAATTATGAGCAGTGCGCATAAAAATATTGTTTATCATAACATTAACATATGTCATCAATATAAACTCGGAAATATTAGAAAACAACAATTTAAATCTAGTTTAAAAAAACGAGTTTACTATAATGAAAACCATATCTTCCGTATTATCTATGTCCAACACAGTGGCACCATTGATTGTTTGAACGTGTTTCCGTTTCTGCGGAATTTTGGAAGCATTATCACTATGTACGGAAACGATTGGTTTTGGAACTGTTAGAGCGATTTTATGACCAAATAGAGTGATAGATTCAAGAATGGAATAATCGGAAGTACGAGTGGTAGGCGATATCATATCCAAAGTTTGACGAATTTCTAGAGAACCAACATGAGGATCGGATGAAGACGAAGGAACTGAAAATAAATCCATTGGTAAAAGATTGAAGTGCAAAACCGCTATGACAACAAAAAAGAAAGAATGAGTTAAAACGAAGTGATCCGATCCGACAAAAAATTAAATGAAGAACAACAAGAAGAAATGAATTGAACCGGACACTAGAAGAATATCAATACAAAGAAAATAAAAAAGACTTAAGGAAAGACGGTATTAAAAAAATGAAATGAATGTGTAATATCTATTCATGACTTAAACAATGTTGTTAAAGAGGATTTCAAACAGAAAAATAATCCATCAGTAATCGAAACCTAGGACTTCTGGTAAATAACACACCAGAAATACTCTGTTACGATCAGTAATCATAAATAGATAACAGAAAAGGTGTTAGAAAAGGTGTTAGATACCAGAACAACAATAATCATCAATAATTAATCATTAATGATAAATACAACCATGACTAGGGTGTCAAATAAAGTCCGGCTCCACGGGCTCGGCTCGTTTAAGCTCGGGCTCGCGAGCCCAACGAGCCCGAGCCAAATTCTCAAGCTCGTTAAGCTCGATGGGCTCGGTAAGAAGTATAAAAAAAAATTATATTTAGAGAGAATAGAGGTGTAGCATAGTTGGTAAAAGGTTTGTCTAGCATTTAAGAAGTCATAAGTTCGATGGGCTCGCGAGCTTCAAGCCCGAGCCTGATAATTCTTAAAACGAGCCAAGCCTGAGCCTGGATAATTCCTTAACGAGCCGAGCCCGAGCCCGGCTCTATAAGCAAAAGCTCGACTCGGCTCGTTTGACACCCTAATCACGACAAGGTGTTAGATATTTAATAAAATCTGGTTTATTACTCAGGAGTAGAAATTAATTGCAGAAAAGTTGTTTGATAAATTTCAACACCACATCTCCTTAATTTTAACAAGGTGTTTGTAACAAGCTTGGTTGGCATTTCTATCAAGTAACAAGAAACAAATAAGTGACCCTTACGATTTCTGGATCTAATGATTTCAATATATATGGAAAGTTGATGGGGAAATTCCCAAGTCTCTACAAGAAAAAACACCAGCAAATATTCCTCCATGAAACACCAAAAAACTATAGTTTCAAGAACTATGCAACAGGAGTGCATAAAACAGTCTACATATGTATTCTAACTTGGCAAAAAAAAATTCTTTATAGCGTCAGGTAAACAAATTATGATCATAAGTTAGTGACAACATAAATTACTACATAAGTTCACTGTCGGAAATTGCTACGTAGTGAAAAAGAAATGCTCAAGACATTTCCACTAGAATGCAGCTCACAAGCATAAAATACAATACTCAAAGAATAAACAAGAATTCTGGAAAGAAAAAATATAAAAAAATTAAAAACTAACGAAAAAATATTAAAAAAAAGAGAAAAAAAGGGCTAAGACAATGTTGATCGTTTACGACTAAATTAATCTTGGATTAGAGTGTTTATAAATATTAAATTACCGTGGAAGAAAAATGTTGATCCTTCACAGGACGATGGGAAGGCAAAAACTGGGATCAACGTTGAGTGTGCCTAACCTGTTACAACCGGAAAAAGCATAACACAGAAGAAATGGTTAGTTTTAACAGAAGGAGGAACCGACGACGACTAAAACGACTATGGAAACGACGACGGAAGCCACCTTACCGAAAAACGCAAAACGCAACGACGACGGAAGATACCTAACAGGAGGAGGAACCAGAATACTGGAACGAAGAGACAACCGCAACACTAGAACGAAGAGACCACCTCCACAGTAACTAGGGAGAACAATTCGGTTGTAGGAAGTTGAGGAAGAGGGTATAAGGTAGTAATGGGTATTGGTAAACGACGGTAGAAGCGAGATGACTGAAAAAGGGTGAAGACAGTAGAAGGTACAAGATGGTAGAAGGTAGAAGACGATAGAACGAAGAAGACGATGGTCTTGGTTTGATTGATAAAAATGGACAAAATGTGTTCACTTAAATAGGAAGTGTTGGTACCAGGGCCCGTCAAGTCGGACCCTAGACCAAATAGGTCTGCTAGGCCCATTAGGCCCTAGGGCAGGAGTTATAAATACCTCCCATAGTGCAATAGGGAGGGGATCGGTTACCTGGTATAATAATACTAGAGAGTTGTGTGTGTGGGCACCCTAGCGCGAGCCCACACACCAAACATGGGTAGAAATCCCACAACTCAACTAACAAGGGTAGAAAGCCCCATCCCATTCGCAATGTGGGGACTAGATATTGTGGGACCATTTCCGGTATCGACAGACCAGGCTAAATTCATATTCGTGGTTGTCGAGTACTTCACAAAATGGGTCGAGGCTTTGGCAGTACCCAAAATAACACAAGGAGCGGCAACAAAGTTTGTCTTTAAGTGCATAATGTGCAGATTCAGCGTTCCAATGCACATAGTGACAGATAACGGTACACAGTTTACCGATGGGGAGTTCACGAGATTGTGCGAGAACATGGGCACTAGAATCCACTTTTCATCAGTATACAGACCACAGGGTAATGGACAAGTAAAAGTCACAAACAGAGCTATTGTTCAGGGACTGAAGAAAAAGGTCGAACAGGCCAAAGGTGCGTGGGCAGATCTACTACCAGAGATCTTGTGGGTGTATAGAACTACTGAAAAGACACGCACTGGGGAAACTCTGTTCTCACTAGCATACGGAATGGAAGCACTAATCCCAACAGAGCTAAGCATACCAACAGTCAGAGTCTTGTCCTATGACATGAAAGAAAACATGAGATCATGTGCAACAACTCTGGACTTAGTGGATGAGCTAAGGGATAATGCATAGGCAAAGAATGCGGCTTACAAACAGAATGTCGCTAGATATCACGACAAAAACGTCAAGGATAAAGCGATAAGGAAAGGAAGCCTAGTATTGAGAAGAGCAAGTGTCGGTCGAAAAGACTGCTCCAAAGACAAACTAGGTGCGAATTGGGAAGGACCATACGTGGTGGGGGAAGAACTCCGACCAAGCACATACAGGTTAAAACGGGAAGACGGAATATATATTCCCAACACCTGGCACGCAGATAACTTACAATTGTATTTTTAGCAATTAAGTAGTTATACGTATCATTCATTGTAACTGTTTGAATTACTTAACTAATACGTTATTTGGTTATCACATTCAATAGTTATAACTAAAAATAGCAAATGTTCCATATATTGATTCTTAATAGAAGTACAAAAGGAACATAAAAAGGTGCACGTTACAAAGTAGGAGGAGAAGAGGGTTTATCACTAACAGGCTCCTCAGGAATAGCACCTACAACAGGAAGAGATGAGTCTTCAGTAACAGTGGTAGAATCCACTGCACCATTATTGTCTTGGTCTGCGATAGAAAAGTCTTCATCAAGGGCAGTATCTTCACCCGAAATCTCCCCTTCCTCTTCAGCATCTTCAGCAAGCACCCGATAACGAATCTTTGTAGCCTCTTTTGGGTACTTGCGGGCCCAACTGTGGACATCCTCAGCCTCAAAACCAGGACATACGTGAGGATCCAGATCCACCAAATCGTTGTAATCTCGCACATTAGCGAGGAACTCAGTTTGAATCTGGCCCATAGCTTCAATCACCTTCTGGTTTTCTTCAGTCTGTCCGGCCATGGCAACTTTCAATTGTTCAATCTCAGCATCTTTTTCACTCAGCAACTGGGAAGTTTCATGATCTTTCTCCTTTAGAGCTTCCCTTTCAGCAGATCTCTCGTTCAGTCGCTCGTTGAAAATATGATTCTGATCCATTGCTGAACGGAGAGAATCTTCAGTTACTTCAGCTTGCTTAGTAATCGCTGCAATTATAGTATCCTTCAAAAGAACCTTGGCCCTCTCAGCATCTCGCTCAATCTCCCGGGCCCCAACTCTCCGCGAACCTTGGAATGTTCTTGTCTCTCGCTCTCTACAAGTCTATGCTGAAGGGCCCAATCTTCAGCTAACTTCTTGTTGGTAGCAGAAAGAGTAGTAGACGCATCCGCAATCTTCTGTTGAACTTCGTTGTCTAACTCTTTACATCTGCGCTTAAGTCTCTTCAACTCGTCTTCTAGGGAATGATTATCGCGAAGACGGGACAAGGAGAAGAGATGCCCCAAAAACAGATAAGCGAGCTGCAAGAAGGAAAATAAGTAAGTATGAACTCACCATAAAATATGAGAATAAGAGCACTTACGTTATTAATATTTTGACAAACTTCTTCAACGAATCGGTCCATCGGATACCCAGAAATAGTCCGCAACGTAGTTCGGGCGGCATCGAGGTCAGCAAGCGTCGGAAACTTGGTCCCATAATTCCGAGGATGGGGACCTTGGTAACCCGGCATCTGAGTCTCCCAGGTAGAGGCATAGGAGTAACAACCCCGGGAGCACTCACCCATATGATACCTCCGTCGAGGAGGAGTTCGTCGTCGGGGGGAGTACCTCCTCGCTTTCTTCGGAGGAGTGAGGTCAGTGTTGGAAGGAGAGGACTTCCTTTTCTCGGATTGGCTTTTTCTCCCTTCCGACCCCCCCTCCGGCTGGGCTCCCTTCCCAGCATATTTCCCTCGCTCCTTTTCCGGCGTACGGAAGAAGAAGGCAAGTTTAGCAGTAGCAGCAGATGGTACAGAAGGTGCTTCCTCAGTAGATGGTTGCGCGGGGGGAGTCTTCACATCATCAGGCTGTACTTCCTCTTTATTGAACTGATTCTCATTAGGAGGGGTATGAGAATCGGCCAGGTAAGCATTCTCAGCGGCACGACGTCTCAAGTGTCGAGTGTCAGCAGGCTTGGTGGCAAGCACGTAAACCTTCGTGCCAGTCTCATTCTGTCCCACGCGTTCAGGGACACCTCCAGGATTATGCAAATAAAAATCTGCGAGAAAGAGAAAAAAGAGTTAATAAACACAGACACAAATAGGTAACTCAAAAACAAAAAGGGGAGAACCTTGGCGGTTAAAAACATCATCTATCGCGTGACCAACGGGCACGACGATTGGGTGAAGATAGGCCAGTCTTTGTACAAAGTCTCCCTCGTCCAAGGTCGAAATAAGACGGGGAGTGGGCCTACGATCACTACTGGATGCAGGAAGAAGTCGGCTACCAAGACATAGCCTGCAATCCACAAAAATGAACTCGCTCTTATTCCGCCTGGTCGAAGGATCCTTCAAAAGAGTAGAGTATCGAACAGAGGAGGCACGGCTGGCACAGGCAATAAAAGGGCTGCCCTTCTTCGGATTTTGAAAAGAGAAGAAGTGGAAGAATAGTCGAGCCATCGGAAATATGCCAGCATCCCTAAGGACATTAATAAAACCTCTGACATAGAAGAAAAAGGCAGCACCCATTTGAGAGATGCACAACCCAAAATACATAAGAATCTTACTAACCAAAGAAGAGATCGGAAGGATCGAAAAGTTAGTGAAATAAATCCGGTGAAGTGCCAGCATAAAATAGAGGGGCACATCACCTGTAGTCTCGGAATGGTAAGCCCAGTAGACTCTCTCTCTAAGTTCTAGGCTCCGTAAGATCCTCCGAGCAGCATCTAAGGAAAGGGTGTTAAAACATCTACCCACATTCGAGGACAAAGGGTAGCCTGGAATATCGTTCAGAGAGACAGAACAGAAAGAACCATACCCAGTCCCATACTCGCCCCGGTCAAGGATAGGGACAACGTGGAAACCGTGTCGGACAAGGACGGACCACTGACGCCAAGAACCGTCTATCTCCCGATAGAAAGATCGAGCGGCACTCTCTTCGAGAGGAGATCGATGGGAAAGGGTACTTTTCCTCCGTTTCAGGAGGATAACCTACAGGAGAATCCTCTAGTACACGGACATTCTGAGGACAGACTTCAGGAGGAAGTCGAGAAGAATCGTCCGAGGCCAGGGCAGGAATTTCAATAACATGGACATCCTCCGGAACAGGAGCTAAAACAAGGGCAGTAGAAAGAGGAGTTGTGACAGGAAAAGGAGTCCCTCCGATTTCTACATCCCGTTCGGGAGAGGAAGAGCTGTAGGAGGAGGACCCTGAATTCCCAGAACAGGATGAGGAAGACCCTGAGCTAGAGGAACCCGGACTTGAGGAGGAAGCAGTAGGAGAGCCTACAACCAAAGAAAAATCCAAAGTAAGTTACGAAACAAAAACTTACGAGTGGGAAAAGACTTTCGCTTACGGCGAGCAGTAGGAACTTTTCGCTTACTTCCAACGGGCGATGAAGAATGTCGCTCAACCTCAATCTCAGTCTCAGTTCTAGGAACAATAGCTTGTTCCTCTTTACGGGAAATATCCTCTTCACGAGGAATATCTTGCTGAATGTCCTTGTCGGAAGACATGATCACAACCTACACAAAACACTTCAATTAATTTAGTTATTTTTGTAAGAAGATTGCAAAAGTCGATTCTAAGAGGAAGTCGATTCAGACTTCAGGAAGTCGCACTATAATTCAGGGAGAAACAACTTCAAAAAACTAACTTCAAAAAAGTTAGAATACCAGGAAGTCGATCCCCGCAATGATACAACTTTAGGAAGTCGACCAGAAAAAGTCGGACTTCAGAAAGTCGAATCACAGGGAAGACAACTTCAGGAGATACAACTTATGTCAGAGTCTCAGGAAGTCGATCCCAACAGATCCGATCCAGGGAGGTCGATGGCAGAAGTCGGGGAAGCAACTTCAAAAGTTAAGTCCCAGGAAGTCGATCCCAGTAATATTGGGCCCAACTATGAAAAGTCGATGACAAAAAGTCAGACTTCACAAAGTCGGACCACAGTCCAAAGGGGAACAACTTCAAAAAGGACCGACTCTGAGAAAACTCGGACCCTAAGGAAGTCGAACCCAGTGCAACCTTAAAAGAAGCCCGACAATAGAAGTCAAATCCCAGAAAGTTGCACCTCCAAGGCTGAAGTCGAAGCGGAGAAACTGAAAAGTCGAAACAAGAAAGTCGATGCCTCAGAGTGAAGGAAGTAGGTGAGAAGCGAATGACCCTCCCTCTGCTATTTATAGGGGAAAGTCGAAGACGAACCGTCGCGGGCACTGTTCACCCTGTGGGCCGAAAAGCCAACGGGCCCGGCAGACCCAAGACTCCCGAGTCCGCGAAAAACCCAAAATCCGACCAAAAGGCATCGATATTTCAGAAAAAGAGCATCGACATTTATAATCGGATATCGACATTCCCAAAAAAGAAGGGTAGGATCGACATCCCACAAATACTCAGATCGACATCCTCAGAGGGGGGTAGACTTCGATATTTACCTTGGAATCGAAACCCTTCACAAGAGAAGGACAGGATCGATATTCCAGAAATACTCAGATCGACATCCTCAGAGGGGGATAGACGTCGACATTTGCCTTGGAATCGAAACTCTTCACAAGAGAAGGGCATGATCGATATTCCACAAATATTCAGATCGACATCCTCAGAGGGGGATAGACGTCGACATTATTCACAGTTGACATCGACATCCTCAAAAAAGGATAAAATCGACCTTCAATACGACATCAACATCTTCAGGGAGAGATGAGATCGACCTTCAGTATGATCGTCAACATCCTAGGAGAAGGAAAGAGTCAACCATCACACGACATCGACATCCTCAAGAAAAGATAAGATCGACTTTTATACGACGTCGACATCTCCAAGGAGAGATGGGATAGACTTTCTGTATAAACTTCGACATCTTCAGAAAAGGATGCCACCGACCAAAAGAAAGCATCGACTTTAGGAAATCGACATTTCAAAAAAGTCGATCACCACAAACTACACCGACGTACTTCAGAGTAAAGGTGTAAAACAAATGAGAAAAAGGGTAAGATATCTTTATTCAGAATTATAAGTAAAAAGAATGAAAATATTACAAATCCCTAGTTAAAATTAATACGGCTACGCAAGCGGCGAGGAACCTAACCCGGCGGAGAAGCACCGTGTCGGGGACGCCTCCGACGTCGACCACGAAGAGGGACAGCAGGGGAAACCGCAGGCGGAAGATCGCCGACGGACCATTTCTCAAATATTTATTCCCTGGCCGCAACGGCAATACTCTGCCACCCAACAATAATTTGGCGCAGAGCAGGGAGATCCAAGGCCGAAGACCGAGGATCCAAAATATTTAGAATTCGATCCAGCTCCTCGATCTCTCCCTGAATAAAATCAGCAAAGAGATTCACAAGAAGAGCCATAGATGAAGGGAAAGGAGGACTTAAAGGGTCTATTTATGGACTCCGGGTCTGCACAAAAGGACAAAAATAGAGTAAAACTAACTAGGTGGACAACCCTTCCAAGATCAGCACGAAGACTCGACTTTTTTGGCCAAAACACCAGGAATCAACTTTTTGCAAAAGAGTCAACACAAGGACCCAAGGAATCGACTTTTCTATAAAAGTCGAAGGTCAACATTCGGATCGACTTTTGCACAAAAGTCGATTAACACTACGGGGGATCGACTTTTCTCCCCACTCACCAATACAAGGGGGGTGTAGAAAAAAGAACCTGACGTATTGGAATATTGTGGAAGTTCACCAAGGCAAGGGGTGTAGGAAAAATACTCCAGACATCTTAAAAGTCACCAAGGAGGGGGGTGTAGGAAAAATACTACTGAGACCTTGAAGTTCACCAAGGCCCTATTTATAGATCCCAGGTCCGCACAAAAGGACAAAAAAGAGTAAAACTGATCAGAAGAACAACCCTTCCAAAATCAGCACAAAGACTCGACTTTTTGGCCAAAACACCAGGAATCGACTTTTAGCAAAAGAGTCAACACAAGGACCCAAGGGATCAACTTTTCTACAAAAGTCGATGGGCAACATTCAGATCGACATTTGCACAAAAGTCGATTAACACTACGGGGGATCGACTTTTTCTTCCCACACAGGGGGGTGTAGAAAAAAGACCCCTGACAAGTTGAAATTGCGGAAGTTCGCCAAGGCAGGGGGGATGTAGGAAAAATATTCCTGAGACCTTAAAAAGTCACCAAGGCAGGGGGATGTAAGCAAAATACTCCTAAAAATATTGTGGAAGTCCACCCAGAAAGAATAACATAAGTGGCGGTACGACAGTAGAGTAAACTAGGCAACTCTAAGATATTTGAACTCCTACAATTACTGGGCGCAGTAACAAAGTAGGACGCCAAATTAACTCTACCTACGGAAGAACGTGGGCAGAGAAAGTCTTAGTGGTAACAGGGTTAGGACGCGTACCCCATCTGAAAGCACTCACCACATCTACAAAAAAACCTAGACAGAAGGGTGAGCAAGAACAAACCCCACCTACAGAAGAACGTAGGTAGACCGGGAATACAGCGCATGCCCACCTGCAAAGAACGTAGGCCAAAAGGGAAGTGACCAAGAGTAAATCTCACCTACGGAAGAACGTAGGTAAACGAGGGACGTACTCAAAAGTGAACCTCACCTACGGAAGAACGTGGGTAGACGAGGGACACACCGGCAAAGCATTCTCCTCTTCTACAAAGAACGTAGATAGGGGGAGATATACGCAAAGGTGAGCCTCACTTACGGAAGAACGTAAGTAGTCGAGGAACACACCAGCCAAAAGAATTTAACCTAAACTACGGAAGAACGTAGATAGAGGGGAAAGTATTCAAAAAATGGACCTCGCCTATGGAAGAACATAGGTCGACGAGGGGCCACACTCAACCTCAGCCACGGAAGCAGCGAGCAAAAGGAGGGGCAAGTGTTCAAAAAATGGACCTCACCTATGGAAGAACATAGGTAGACGAGGGGTCACACTCAACCTCAGCCGCGGAAGTAGCGAGCAGAAGGAAGGGATAAGCGTTCAAAAAATGAACCTCACCTATGGAAGAACATAGGTAGACGGGAGACATACCTGCAAAGCACTAACCCCATCTACAGAAGAACGTAGACAAAGGGGAATGTGTTCAAAAATGGACCTTACCTATAGAAGAACATAGGTAGACGAGGGGCCACACTCAACCTCAGCCACGGAAGTAGCGAGCAGAAGGAAGGGATAAGCGTTCAATAAATGGACCTCACCTATGGAAGAACATAGGTAGACGAGGGGCCACACTCAACCTCAGCCGCGGAAGCAACGAGCAAAAGGAGGGGGCAAGTGTTCAAACAATGGATCTCATCTATGGAAGAACATAGGTAGACGAGGGACCACACTCAAACTCCAGCCGCGGAGGCAGCGGGCAGAAGGAGGGGGCAAGAGTCCAAAAATGAACCTCACCTATGGAAGAACATAGGAAGACGAGGAAGTACACCAAACTCCAGCCACGGAAGAAGCGGGTAGAAGGAAGGAGCAAGAGTTCAAAAGAGAACTTCGCCTATAAAACAAAATAGGTAGAAGGGACAACACTCAACCCCAGCCACAGAGAAAGGAGAGGTACTCGAACATTGCTCGGAGACAGCTCAGCAAGGCGTCAAGGTGGGCAAGCAGGATTCCGCTCGGAAATTGGGCTAGGCAAGTCGCGCAGGGAGTATTCTTTGACTAGGACAAACCGGAGAATAGTTAGCAAAAGCATGTGATAACCTCCAAGGAAGCATAGGTATAACCTCGTGGTCGTAGAAGGGGGGAGAACTGGTGAGAGAGGATCTCGCATCCCAGGACATCACTAATAGCCGACACCCCAGCACGCAAAGAGGGGGGGAATACTGAGAGTACATGGTCCAACACACAGACCAAAGTACTAAAAGACGTATCCCAAGATATCTAATACACAGAGGAGGAGGGGTACTTGATGGGGGTGAAACCCGACCAGTACTCCAAGACGCGCAAGCAAGCGCCAAGCGGGGAACTCCGCGGGAAACCGGACCGGAACT
>LFYR01000947.1:207458-223352 GCA_001185155.1 Zostera marina | reverse complement strand
GTGACCGTGTTCGGGATACTGTATCACCAGTACTCCCCCCTCCTCTGCGTATTAGATACTTTGGGATACGTCTTTTAGTACTATGGTCTGTGTGTCGGACCCTGTACTATCAGTACTGATGATACAGTATCCCGAACCCGGTCACAACTTACCAGCAACTAGAAGTCCGGATAGCCTAAGATGAGTTGAGGTACCTATTCTAGGGTTAGGGAGGTCCCAAGTCGAATCCTAGGAAAATCGACTTTCCCAAGGATGGACTTCCCTGGGATCGACTTCTGAACAAATTAGATCCCCAGGAAAGTCGGATCCCAAGAAAGTCGATCTCTGGAAAGCCGACCTTGGGCCCAGATTTGATCAGTTAGGCAGTTTGTCAGTTACTGTCCAAATGACCAGATTACCCCCATAAGAATCCCTATAAATAGGAGGCATCCCCCACTCATTAATGGCAGGTTATTTGGAGTGGAAGAAGTCCTAGCGAAGCAGAGCTCTGCGCACTTGAGTTCCGGTCTGATTTCCCGCGGAGTTCCCCGCTTGGCGCTTGCTAGAGCGTCTTGGAGTACTGGTCGGGTTACACCCCCATCAGTCACCCCTGAAGCTCCCGTTACTAAACCCCAAGGAGAGAAGGGGGGTGTCTTCCAGAATGACCTGGGACGTCGCCTTCTTCTTCGATCTCTTCCGAGGAGGCGAGGGGTCCCCCTGTCACAGCTACGGGCGTCATTGGGTCGGAAGTAATCTTCAACGGACCAGCTAGCTCCGATGCGGGTAGGTATCACGGGGCGACACTCAGAAATCCGGATGAGGATGTCGTGCACCTCTAGTTCGGCCGTGGTCAAACGCGTTACAAAGACAATGCCAGTAAGGCCCTTCAGATGACCCATTGGAGGCCAGCTCTCGGGGGGCCTGACAGGATAGCTTCACGAAGAAGAAGTGGTCGCGCCAACCATGGGCACGGTCAAGCAGCACCTCGAAGAGAGCCTTCCGGGAGGTCCCACGGGATGCAATCAAGACGCGGTTTCGGTCGCTCAACATCGGGTACATGTGGAACCAGTTGAAGAATAGGGACACGGTGGGCTCAAGTCCGAAGCAATGCAAAGAGAGGAGAATGTGAGTATGCGCTCGACGGCACCTGTTGGAAATTGCGAGAGTGACACCCGACAGTGATTAAGTATGTCCTGGAAGAATGGAGGAAGCGGCAGAGTCAGACCAATGTCAGTGTCGGGAACGTAAACCGCAACGTGCCCAAGAGGAGGATAGGAGGCAACAAGGTCCCCAGCCATCTTGTACTTCGCAGAGTCCTTGTACTTGTACATATTTTTCAAAGCTTCAGCACAGGCAGTTGTCGTAGTTCTCGATAGCGGATTCTTGGAATCAGAAGGGGGGATAAAAGCTTGGTGAACCAAGTCGTCAACCACGAGGTCAGGGGAGAGTTGGGAGGAGGACATTGCGACCCTGCGAGAAGATCGCCAAGTTCAAGTAGAGCGGGAAAGAGGGGATGTAAAAAAGGAAAGTAACTGGGGTAGAAGAAGGCAGTAAATATTTATAAAGAGGGGGGCACAGAAGACGAAGAGTCACGGATACCTGGCCTCGTCGGAAGGCGGGGGCCTAGGAGAGCGGCCCAATAGAGCCCAAAAGGGAAGGAAGCGAGTCGCGGGGCCGGCAAATGGGAGCCGGACCCCACCAGGGCAAGACCCCGGGGGGCTGAGGGGCCGGTGAGGCGTCACCCGGGGGTTCAAGGATCAGCGGGGCGTCTCTCGGGGGCCAAAGGGCGCCGGGAGCCCGGGGATAGGTGTCGGCGGACGAGCGAAGCTCGAGCAGGACGCGGGCCAGATCGATGGCAAGCGGTGAGGATAAATCAACAGCACAAACTGAGGCACAAAAGGAAAAAAAGACGTTCAAAATTTAAAAAGGGCGCAATGCTTCAGAATAGTATTAAGTGATAAATTTCTATTACAAGCCCGGAGGCACTACAAAATTACAGCAAAAGCCACAAGATGCCATAAGCTACAAAATAGGAAAGAAAGCTAAACGTGCACTAAAGAAAAAGCGAAACGACGTCGGGAAGCAAGTCGGGGGAACCACACGAACTCCGTTCAAGAAATACTCAAGGCAACACAAGAAGGAGAGGGGAGGAGGTATCCCCAGACGGCGCACCTGTAGGGTCAAACAGACCCATGACCCATATGGCCCGGGCCGAAGCAGCCCCCGAACCCGACGCGAGCGTAGGCCTAGCGGCCCGACTTCGGAGGCCCCGACAGGAAGTGCCGCAAGTCAGTAGCTGGAAGAGACGAGGACCCACGTGAGCCGCAACGACCGTGAGAGCGCCGACGACGATCTCCACCAGCAACGGGGGCAGCGGAGGCCGAACCACGCAAGAAACAGTAGAAGTTGGACGTGGCAGCAGCAGAAGAAACCAGAGTCCCCGAAGAAGAAGGAGCGTCGGCCTGGTGAAGTTGCGCGAGGCGGCGATGGATGTCGATCAAGACAGAGTTAAGCCGCTGGCTCTCCGACACAGCAACAGAATGGAAGGAACCAGCAGGCATCAGCAAGCACTCAGTCCAAGTGGAGTGCTGGAGCTTCACCTCACGACCAAACTCTTCCAGCAGATCTTGGACGGCCATCGGTTTTGTTTTTCTGGTCATCAAAAGAAGAGGAGAAAAAATACTTATAGACACGTGAAGAGGCAAGACGTGGCTCACGAGACGCCATAAAGGAAGGTAGGTGGGCGACCATTTAGGGCCCCCGTCCCGGGGAGAGTATTGTTGGTACCAGGGCCCGTCAAGTCGGACCGTGGACCAAACAGGCCTGCTAGGCCCATTAGGCCCTAGGGCAGGAGTTATAAATACCTCCCATAGTCCAACAGGAAGGGGGATCGGTTACCTCGAACAATAATACTAGAGAGTTGTGTGTGTGTGAGCACCCTAGCGCGAGCCCACACACTATCAGTGCACACAATGTGTATTCACTACAAAAAACCAGCACAGTTCTGACGCCCATCTTCCGGCGACTAGGCCACCGGTAGATACGACCAGTGGTCAGGCCGCCGGAATGTTACACTTGTCCGCCGGCATAATTTTCCCTCGTAAATGAGAGAAATGAGTTGGCGGCCAAGCCGACGGTATCTTTTTTTTTAAGATGCCAGCGGCCTGGCCGTCAACTCCAATTTCCCCAACGGTCGGGAAGAAGTGAGCCGACGGCCTGGCCGGCAGGATTTTTACGAAACCCTAAAATTACAACTTACACCGTCGTGGTCCCCCATGTTCGTCGGGAATTTTTTATATAACTAAAAAATTTCCATATTTCTTTCATTTTATTTCCCCCAAAATCCTCTCCATTCCTCTCTAACCCTCCCTAAATCCTAATATGGGGTTTTATGAAATGTTGGTTTTTTAATTTGGGGGTTTGATTTTATTTATTTAGAGTGTTTAATTTGTGTGATTTTTTAAATGTTTTAAATGTTAGGGTGGATATTTGATTTAGTGTGTTGTTTTTAAATTATTTTGTGTTTTGATGTTTTTTTAAGTGTGTTATATTTACTGTTTTTGTTAAATGGTTTGCTGGAAATTTATTGTTTAACACTTATATGGTTTGTGGAAATTTTATTTATTGATCTATAATTTTTTTTTTTTAATCTTTTAATGTTTTATTTGTGTGTTTACTGGAATAGGTAGTTGATAATTGATCTTTTAATCTGATAATTTTTTGATCTGTATGGTTTGCTGGAATTTTTTGTTATTGATCTATAATGATTTTTTTTATTTTTTTAATGTTTTATACTTTTATTTGTGTGTTTGATGGAATAGGTAGTTGCTGAAATTTTTGTTAGAAGTTTTTAATTAAATGTTCCGTTTTAAAATTTGAATTAAATGTTCTGTTTTAAATTTTTAATTAAATGTTTTGTTTTAAATAATTATTTAAATTTTCTGTTTTAATTTATTTTACTTGTAATTTTTTAGGCTGAATTGTTGTTGAATTTTGTGTCTCCGATTTCCAAGCGAAATTTAAGTTGCGCTTTAATCTTTATCGATCGATCAATGTGATATTTTTTATTCATTTTAAATTATTCATTTATTAATTAGTTAATATAATTTGCATGTTAATTAAATAATTAGAAAATGAAATGCATGTTCTTAAATTGTGTGAATTTAAAATGAATACAAATTATTTGAAATGAATGCTATGAAATAATGAAATGCCATGAAATTAATTGAAATACACGAGTTAAAATGAATGCATGCGTTAAAATGAATGAATAAGTTAAAATGAATGCATGAGCTAAAATTAAATCAAAATTTAAATAAATTTAAAAATTAGTTAAATAAATGTTTAGTAATTATTTTATATAAATGTGTTTTTCAATTAGTTTATAATAAATGTTTAGTAATTATTTATTATTTGAAATAATTAATAAATTATTTAATTATTTTTTAATTAAATAATTATTTTTTAATTAAATGTGTTTTTTAATTAAATAATTATTTAATTAAATTTAAATAATTATTTAATTAATTAGGGTTAGGGTTAGTTAGTTTTTAAATAATTGTTGAATATTAATTATTAATTAATTAAGAAAATATTGGAAATTCCAACAATCAGTTTTTATATGAATAACTTAATTTAAAATCCAATGTTGAAAACAATTATTTAGAAATTAAAATCATTTACTTAAATAATAATTAATTAAATAATTATTTAATTAAATTTAATTAATTATTTAATTAATTAATAATTAAAAAAAGTAACAATCAGATTTTCTATAAGTGTGATTGTTAGTTAATTTTTAAATAATTGTTGAATAATTAATTAATAATTAATTAAGAAAATAATGGAAATTCCAATAATCAGTTTTTATATTAAGAACTTGATTTAAAATCCAATGTTGAAAATAATTATTTAAAAATTAAAATCATTTACTTAATTAATTAATAATTAAAAAAAAGTAACAATCAGATTTTCTATAAGTGTGATTGTTAGTTAATTTTTAAATAATTGTTGAATAATTGATAATTAATTAAGAAAATATTGGAAATTCCTATAATCAGTTTTTATATTAAGACTTTAATTTAAAATCCAATGTTGAAAACAATTATTTAAAAATTAAAATCATTTACTTAATTAATAATTATTTAAATAATTAATAATTAAAAAAAAGTAACAATCAGATTTTCTATAAGTGTGATTGTTAATTAATTTTTAAATAATTGTTGAATAATTAATTATTAATTAATTTATAATTAATTAAGAAAATATTGGAAATTCCAATAATCAGTTTTTATATTAAGAACTTAATTTAAAATCCAATGTTTATAACAATTATCTAAAAATTAAAATCATTTATTTAATTAATAATTAATTAAATAATTATTTAATTAATTATTTAATTAATTAATAATTAAAAAAAGTAACAGTCAGATTTTCTATATGTGTGATTGTTAGTTAGTTTTTAAATAATTGTTTATTAATCAATTATAATTGTATGTATTTCTGTTGAATATCTGAAATCCGTGTACCTGATAAGGCTTGGTTAACTTTGAGCCCCTGTAGCCAAAAATTCAGAGATGGCCTCACGGTTTTGTTCAATATGGTTTACGAAAATGCCATGATTTGTATAAGGAATGATATTTACCATGTCCATGTAGAGACTGTACTAATAGAATTGTGATTCCAATTGCCGATTTACGTCAACACATCTTCATGAATGGTTGGTTGGCACATTATGTTATATGGACGCAACATGGTGAGTGAACTTATGATTCAGAACCAAACATGGAAAATATAGTTGAAAATGGACCAAATGAAATGCGTAATTTGGTTGCAGGAAATTTCTTAATTTATTTATTTTATCTTTTTCGTGATTGCAGGAAATTTCTAAAATTAACAAAGACAAACGGGCAAAACAAACTTCACACAATTTAGGTTCGAAAAGTCTAGCATAACGAAATTACGAAACTGTAAGTAAATTATTTAATTTCATATATACTTCACATTTTTTTTCTTATTTTTTTTCCTATTTTTAATATTTCAGGAACAAAAAGGATTATCTGAACTTGAAATTTGAAAACAAAATATAAAGGCAGCTTATCCAAAAGACGAACGAGTAGTGCGTAATTTTATTTATTAATTACAGTTAATTACTATTTTTTTTACTGCTTTCATTTTTTTTAAGGATAAAGCGATTCAATGGATAGAAAGTGAAGAAACGAAAAATAAGGTTGAACAAGAAAATATAACGGTCATGGTATTTCATTTTTTTCCATATAATTAATTAAAGTATTTTACATTTTTTTCATCATTTTTTATTTAATTAGGCTCTCATCAACTTTGCTATAACCGAACATATCGATAGAAGCTCGAAGAAAACTAGATTATTAGGAACAACTGGTTCTTCATTGAGCAAGAAGACAACCCATCGGATGAATGTGGGGAACTTTTCAACAGATAAAGGAAAAGGTTCTATGGCCGAAGATGAGGTTGATAATAAGGTTAACGAGACAGTCGAGAGGGCAATGGCTAGTCAGAATGAAGCGATGGCTCGTCAGAATGAAGCGATGGCTCGTCAAATGAAGTTCTTACAACAATACAATGCGGCAATACTCGCTCAAAATCCGAACATGCGCTTACCAGAATTTCCCACATTCTTCAACGAAACTACGGCGCAACCCGCGGGAGGGTTCAACATAAATTCTTCTGAAATCTCGACTTCTAAAGCACCTCAAGTAGAACTGTACGAAACTACGCCTCTTCCACATACAATGCCACAAGAGGAGCACACTACTTCACAACCGCGTGAAGGAAGATCAATTATTTTCATAACAGAGGCATTACGAAAGGTGGTCAGAACTAAAAAAAAAAAAGCAAAAAATATAAATTAAAATTGTAATTACCAAATTTAATTTCTGTCATACTTTCAATATCGAACATCATTTTCAATTTCAATTTCAATTTATTAATTTCATACAATTTCAATTATATAAATATATTTCTATTACATTTCATTATTTAAATAAAATAATATTTCAAATAAAAAAAATTAATAAAAAAAAATACAATTAAAAAATTCCATTGAGAACCAGCGGCTTGGCCGCCAGAATTTTTTTCTCGGGGAATTTTTTTTCTGCCGGGAAATATTGACCAGCGGCCTAACCGTCGGGACCATTTCTGTTAAAAACGGAATCCACAATTGATTGCCGGTAGCCTTACCGTCAGTAAATTACAATTCTGCGACATTATTTCCGGCGATGAAATACCGTCGGCTTGGCCACCAGGACGCATTTTACTGGCATTTGTCGCCAGAATATCGCTGGTTTTTTGTAGTGATTTTTTGTGTGCACTTGATGTACACTCCCATTAAAATAAATAATAATTACCGGGACAGGTCAACGACTTCAAATAGTATGTCATTAGAAGATGTCGGCAATTGCTTCCTCTTCAGAGATGCAACATGAGAAAATTCTGTATTCGAAAGTCTTTTGGGAGTAGCGTTGCAACAAAAGTTCGGTATGCGGCGAACTATTCGGTTCGTTTTGGGTTTGGTTCGGGTTCGGTTCGGGTTCGGTTCGGTTATTAAACAAACCAAACCTTGAAATAGATTCATTTTGACCAGATTCGGGATACTGTATCACCATTGAGTATTAGCAGGAGTGGGGTTTCAGTGAAGGAGAAGATTAGAGGAAAAAGACGGATGTACTAAATGTGTTCAAAATAATAAAATAGCTTACAATACAAATCATACATGCCTTTAGACGATGCCTGATTCTCAACTCAATCTTTATGTTCCCCATGTTTGTTTTATTTGTTGTGTGGGTGAAAATAGAGAAATACAATTGGACGAGTAAGTGAGAATGAAAATCTAGGTTCGCACTTTGCAGTGGTTTTTATTCCAAAGGTTCTTCCCAAGCTCATCAAACCAAGGATGACACGGTTTTTCATAGTATGGATAAAAGCTGTCGTTACTTTTTTTAACACAGATGTCAACCCAAAAAAGAATGATGATTTAACTGCAGATGTCACCAGTCAAATGAAGACAAGACAACACATCATTTGGAGACGTGGATTCACATTTGTATACCTTCCCCTAACACCTACTTATAAGCCCCTAACACCAAGTTTGCGAAAATAAGTGTGTTTTTGGTTGACAAGAACCTTTTTGAATTTACTTCCTTCTAATATCATCAATCTCATTGATATTATACATTGACATCTTCTTTCTTAATGCTGGATCAGAAGGAAGATCATCAGAAGCTAATGGTTTAGGAATAATAGATAATCGTTTTCTTTTACTTGTTTCTGAAATATTTTCTTGTGGTTGTGGAGAAGGAGTTGTCTTTTTAAAATATTTTTCCATCTGTAATTTAAGAAATAAGATTTACCTTAAATCTAAGAATACAATCCTACATTCTTAAATCGAAATATAAAATTATATAAGAAATAATGCATAAAATTATAAATCTATCGATTCTAAAAATAAAAAGTAATAGAACCTTGTTACCTTAGTATTGAAGATCTTTTTAAGCTTCCGACAAATGAAATGTCAAATCCCTAATTAACACGCAAGCGGCAAGCGTAGTCAACCTAAAAAAATTCAGAAGCATCTGTATAAAAAAAATAGACATCTGCAGGAGATTGGGTGATATGTAGGTGAAACCTCATATTTAAATTTTATCAAGAATATTTAGTCTCTGGGTACATTGTAAGAAAGATTTATCTATATATGATCTATCTATATTTTTTTGATTTACATAATACTTATATTTTAGCTGTGTTTGAATGATAATAGGATTTTAAGAAACACTAGAATGTCTGGTATGATTCCATCCAGGATCCAGCATTGGAGAATTTGACAATTTGGCATATCTGTAAGTTTTATTTTTTTTGTACTCTCCATTTGTTTAACAACACATCTAATCAATATAAAATCATTAAATTCACATCCTTGGAATTTTTTTAGGGATTTGAGTTTCAAAAACAGAACATTAACATGTGAGTTCTAACTTCATATGCAGACCGGATAACCTAACTTCATATGAGGACTAATCAACTAACTAAATCAAACATCAATAAACTCCATCAGAATTTCACCATCGTATCATATATTCATATCCATCACCATCAGACCCAAATAATATGTAGAAACAACAAACAAGATCAACAATTCAACAAATAAATACCAGAAAAATGAGAGAATCCAACAAATAGCAACGGAGGGAGAAATGGAGAAGAGATTCCCGGAGTCCGGCTTCCTGAGATGATCGTGAGGTGGATGGGAGGAGGAGAGATTGGGGGAAATCGTGAGTTTTGTTGAAGGAGATAGGGGAAAGAAATTTATATAATACATAAATATTGTGAAATTTATATATTAACCCTTAAAAAATATTAATATATTGTGAAAATTACACTTAACCCCCTATAAATTTTTTAATTACATATAGGTCCTCGAATATTTTCCAAATTTTAGGGAGGGCAATTGCCCTCCCTTGCCCCCTGGATACGCCCCTACAGGTGCACGCCTGTCAAGGGCACCCATTGTTGGCACCTCTTACTGAAATTTTAATAAATAATATGAAATACAAAAAAAAAAAGAGAAAACATTAAAAAATGAAACAAAAGAGTAAATCAATTGTGATGGGGGTGAAACCCGACCAGTACTCCAAGACGCGCAAGCAAGCGCCAAGCGGGGAACTCCACGGGAAACCGGACCGGAACTCAAGTGCGCAGAGCTCTGCTTCGCTAGGAATTCTTCTACTCCAAATGACTTGCCTTTAATGAGTGGGGGGTGCCCTCTATTTATAGGGGTTCTTATAAGGGCAATATGGTCATTTGGGCAGTAACCGCCTAACTGCCAAACTGATCAGATTGGGTCCCGGGATCGACTTTCCAGAGATCGACTTTCTGGGGGTCAACTTTCCTGGTGATCGACTTTACTCAGAAGTCGATCCCAGGGAAGTCGATCCTCAGGAAAGTCGATCTTCCTAGGATTCGACTCGGGACCTCCCCAACCCTAGAATAGATACCTTCACTCATCTTAGGCTATCCGGACTTCTAGTTGCTGGTAGGTTGTGACCGTGTTCGGGATACTGTATCACCAGTACTCCCCTCTCCTCTGCGTATTAGATACTTTGGGATACGTCTTTTAGTACCGTGGTCTGTGTGTTGGACCTTGTACTATCAGTATTCCCCCCTCTTTGCGTGCTGAGATGCGGATTTTTGGTGATGTCCCAGGATGCGAGATCCTCTCTCACCAGTATTCCCCCCTCTTTACGCCTGCGAGGTTGTATCTATGCTTCCACGGAGGTTGTCACGCGCTTTTGCCAATTATTGTCCGGTTTGTCCTAGCCGAAGCATACTCCTTGCATACCTGTCTGGCCTGATTTCCCCGCGGAACCCTGCTTGCCCACCTTGACGCCTTGCCTGAGCTATCTTTGAGCACTGTCTGGGTTCTCTTCCCTGTGGCGGGTTTTGAGAGTACCCGACCCCCTCCTTTTGCTCGCCTTTCTGCGATAGGGGTTGAGTGTGCTTCCTCGTCTACCTACCTTCATCCGTAGGTGAGGATTATTATTTGAATACTTGCCCCCACCCTTTTGCTCGCCTTTCTGCGATAGGGGTTGAGTGTGCTTCCTCGTCTACCTACCTTCATCCGTAGGTGAGGATTATTATTTGAATACTTGCCCCCTCCTTTTGCTCGCCTTTCTGCGACTGAGGCTAAGTGTGATTCCTCGTCTACCTACGTTCATTCGTAGGTGAGGATTATTATTTGAATACTTGACCCCTCCGTTTGCTCGCCTTTCTGCGACTGAGGCTGAGTGTGATTCCTCGTCTACCTACGTTCATCCGTAGGTGAGAATTATTATTTGAATCCTTGCCCCCTCCTTTTGCTCGCCTTTCTATGACTGAGGCTGAGTGTGATTCCTCGTCTACCT
Organism: Zostera marina; assembly: GCA_001185155.1. Classification (NCBI taxonomy): domain Eukaryota; kingdom Viridiplantae; phylum Streptophyta; class Magnoliopsida; order Alismatales; family Zosteraceae; genus Zostera; species Zostera marina. The sequence continues at coordinate 212,439 of LFYR01000947.1, read as the reverse complement.
ACATTCATCCGTAGGTGAGGTTCACCTTCTGAGCTTATCCCTCGTCTAACCTACGTTCTTCCGTAGGTGAGGTTTGCTCTTGAATACTTGCCCCCTCCTTTTGCTTGCCTTTTTGCGACTGAGGCTGAGTGCGATTCCTCGTCTACCTACGTTCGTCCGCAGGTGAGGATTATTGTTTGAGCTTATCCCTCGTCTAACCTACGTTCTTCTGTAGGTGAGGTTTGCTCTTGAGTACTTGCCCCCTTATGTCTACGTTTTTTTTTTGTAGAACGGGGTGTGTGTTTAGCCGTTGCGTCCCCCGTTTAACCTACGTTCTTCCGTAGGTGGGGTTCTCTTTTGAGTATATCCCTCGTCTAACCTACGTTCTTCCGTAGGTGAGATACACTCTTTAGCCAATGCGTCCCCCGTCTAACCTACGTTCTTCCGTAGGTGGGGTTCACTTTTGAGTACATCCCCCGTCTAACCTACGTTTCCGTAAGTGAGGTTCACTCTTGAGTACTTCCCTCGTCTAACCTACGTTCTTCCGTAGGTGAGGTTTACTCTTTAGCCGATGTGTCCCCCGTCTAACCTACGTTCTTCCGTAGGTGGGGTTCACTTTTGAGTACATCCCCCGTCTAACCTACGTTTCCGTAGGTGAGGTTCACTCTTGAGTACTTTCCTCGTCTAACCTACATTCTTCCGTAGGTGAGGTTCACTCTTTAGCCGATGTGTCCCCCGTCTAACCTACGTTCTTCCGTAGGTGGGGTTCACTTTTGAGTACTTCCCTCGTCTAACCTACGTTCTTCCGTAGGTGAGGTTCACTCTTTTCCTTGGGTGGGATACGCATCCTGACTCTGTTACCATTAAGACTTTCTCTGCCCACGTTCTTCCGTAGGTAGAGTTAATTTGGCGTCCTACTTTGTTACTGCGTCCAGTAATGGTAGGAGTTCAAATATCTTTATATGGCTCAGTTCATTTTGCTGCCGTATCGCCGCCCGAGTTGTGGACTTCCACGATTCCTCAGGAGCATTTCGTGTTACACCCTCCTGTCTTGGTGTGCCTCCGCAACTCCAACTTGTCTGGGTTCTTTTTTCTGCACCCCTTCTGTGTGGGAAGAAAAAGTCGATCCTTTGTTGAGTTTGGTCGACTTTTGCGAACTGTCGATCCCAGTGGTGTTTGTTGACTTTTGTCGAAAAGTCGATTCCCTGGGTCTTTGCATCGCTTCCCTTGTGAAAAAGTCGATTCCTGATGCTCTGGTCCAAAAGTCGACTCCTTGTGCCAAAAAGTCGATTTTGCCATTTTTTGTCCTTTTGTACTGTCCTAGGGTCTATAAATAGAACCCCTAGGTCCTCCTTTTCCTTCATCCATGGCTCTTCTTGTGAGTCTCTTTGCTGATTTTATTCAGGGAGAGATTGAGGAGCTGGATCGAATATTAAATATTTTGGATCCTCGGTCGTCGGCCTTGGATCTTCCTTCTTTGTTGAGCGGCAGAGTGTTGCTGTTGCTGCTAGGGAATCCATTTTTGAAGAATGGTCTGGCGGCGATCTTCCGCCCGCCTCCTCTTCTGTTGTCTCTCCTCGTGGCCGACGTTGGAGGCGTCCCCGCCGCGGTGCTTCCCCGCTGGATCAGGTCCCTCGCCGCTTGCGTCGCCGTATCAATTTTAATTAGGAACCTGTAATATTTTTCATTCATCATTTTTCGTAATTTTGAATAAATATACTTTTTTACCTTTTCCTTTACTCAATTTACACCTTTACTCTGAAGTACGTCAGTGTAGTCGATGCTTTCTTTTGGTCAATACCATACTTTTCTGAAGATGTCAAAATTTATACAAAAGTCGATCTCGTCTCTCCCTGGAGATGTCGATGTTTGTAAAAAAGTCGATATCATTTTTTCCTGAGGATGTCGATGTGTGACTGCCAATTCTATCCTTTTTTGAAGATGTTTGATTTTTAATAACAAGTCGATCTTATTTCTCCCTGGAAATGTCGATGTTGTTTCAAAAGTCGATCTCATCTTTTTCTGAGGATGTCGATGTCGTGTGACTGCTGATTCTATCCTTTTCTGAAAATGTCAAATTTATAACAACAAGTCGATCTTATTTCTTCCTGGAAACACTACAAAAAAAAGGACCTTGTATGGCGGCCTTTAGATGGCGGATTTCCGCCATTAATACTTCAGTTGTTTAGATGGCGGATGTCCGCCATCTATTCATTGAATCTGCCTTGGAAAAGTTTTGGATCGACGGCGGTTCGAAATTTTTTTCGATGGCGGTGTTTAGATGGCGGATTTCCGCCATCTAAACTATCCCGCCCAAAATTTCGAATGACCCCCAATTTTCAGCCCGATTACCCGATTAAATTGACTTAACATGGCGGAAGTCCGCCATGTTATGTTTTTGGGGAATGGGGCGGAAAAGCCCGCCCAAATTTCGATTGGGCGGACTTTCACTTTTGTGCTGGCGGCACTTAAGTGTACTTACATGGCGGAAATCCGCCATGTAAGTTTTGGGGTTTAATAAAAACCCCAAATCGACAGAACGCGCAGTCTGTCTTCTTCAAATCATCTCCTTCCTGCCGAATCGTCGTCGCCGTCGTTCCCTCGCTCCTGCCGGTTGCTGCGCCGTCGTCGTCTCCTCCCATCGTTCACGTCTCCGTCGCCGGTCTCCGTCGCCGGTCTCCACTTCCACACGCCTCGCCGATTCCTAAATCTGTGAAGGTATTTTAGTTTTGGTTTTTGGTTATAAATTTTTTTTCTTCATCTACTGTTTCGCCGGTCACGTCTCCTCCCGTCGGTCATGTTCTGTTTCGCATGATTTCAATTAAGCTACTCTTTAATATGATTAAAATGGAAAGGAAGAGTAATGAAATCAAACTTTTGTCAATCGCTGTCATGTTTTTGCTTATTTGTCAATTGTAATGTTATTCAAGTCTAGAAGTCATGGACTATCGATGATCATACGTTTCATTAATTCAAGTTGAATTCCTTTTTATTCTTGAATTATTATTTTTGAAATGTATACTAAAAATTTAATGAATGTATTTGCTGAATGGTTTTATAATGAATGTATTTGCTGAATTTAATGAATGATTAAAATTTTTATTTTTGAATGGTTTTATAATTGTGTTTATTGTAATTAGGGGAGATTTTATTAATGTATTTGCTGTAATTTTTTTGGTAATTAATTTATGAATGTATTATTAAGCTTTTGCTTTTTGGTGATTATGGTTTGGGTGTGGATTGTGATCTTAGGTTTATTCTCGTCGGTCTCCACTTCCACTGCCGTCGCCGATCCCACCATCTGTCAAGGTAGTATATATATCTATTTATCTATTATCTATTTTGTGTTTGAATGAATGTATGAATGTATTGAATAAAATGTTGATATATATATTTGTCTATTTTGTATGAATTTTGATGAAATGTTGATGAAAGAGTTTATGTTTTTTAAATGTATTGTCATATGAGTTAAAAATCAATGGTATTTAATAAAATTTATTTAGTTTAAAAATCAATTGTTGCATCCATTTAGTTTTAATTTGTTATAGGTTTTTTAAAACCGAGATTAAATAATTAAATAATTACTGTTTCTTAATATTTTGAAATTAAAATAATTAGTTATTAAAATAATTAAAATACTGTTTTTAAATAATTAAATTATATAATGTTTTGAAATAGTTAAATAATTAATGTTTTTCATGTTTGAAATTAAAAAATAATTTGTTTTAATTATTTTCTGTTTTTAAATTATTTAAAAAATAATTAAAATAAATAATTAATTTATGTTTTTAAATAATTTAAAATTTATATAAAATAATAAATGTATTTTTGAATGTAATTAATTAATTTGCATGAATTCAAGTAATTAATTGCAATAAAATTATTATGTTATTAATGAAATATTAAATGTTTATGTTAAAAAATAATATGTTTAATTATTTATTAAATTGGAAAATAATATTGTTTAATAATTAATAATTATTTAATCGAATGTTATTTTTTTAAAAAGTAGTAATTAATTAACAATTTACATTAATGTATTGTATATGTTAATAATTAAATATGAAAAAATATAATTTTTTTAAATAAATAAATAAATAATTTACTGTTTTTATGTTTTTTAATTAAATGAAAGTGTATTTAATTAAATTAATAATTACTGTTATTATTGAATTAATTAAACAATTAATTAATATTTTCTTTAAATAAATAAATAAATAATTTACTGTTTTTAAAATAAAAAATTAATAAATAATTTTCAAAATAATTTAAAATCTTTATTGTTTTGAAATAATTTACTGTTTTTAAATATTTTTAAAAATAATGAAATTAATTATTTGATTTACTGTTTTTAATTAAATAAATAATAATTTTGTTGAAATAATTAAAAAATTATTGTGTTGTTGACTTGATGTAGGTTTTGAAAAATCAAGAATCCAAAAATTCATATTGAATTAAGCTCTATTGCGGTATGAAATTATACATGTTTATTTAATCATTTTGTTATAAAAATATTTAATTAATTTGAATGCATGTAAATATAAATTTGTTAATTAGTAGTTATTAAATTGACTGATTTTAAATTCTATCAATAATAATTAATTTGCATGAAATTATTAAATTGTTAATTAATAATTATGAAATTGAATCATTTTAAATTTTATCAATAATTATTAATTTGCATAAAATTATTAATTAATTAATAATAATTAAATTGAATGATTTTAAATTGAATTAATTGATAGTACATGGTCCGACACGCAGACCATAGTACTAAAAGACGTATCCCGAAGTATCTAATACGCAGAGGAGGGGGGAGTACTGGTGATACAGTATCCCGAACACGGTCACAACCTACCAGCAACTAGAAATCCGGATAGCCTAAGATGAGTTGAGGTATCTATTCTAGGGTTGGGGAGGTCCCAGGTCGAATCCTAGGAAGATCGACTTTCCTGAGGATCGACTTCCCTGGGATCGACTTTTGAGTAAAGTAGATCACCAG